>JAOVVI020006383.1:0-15665 GCA_028571085.2 Nepenthes alata | reverse complement strand
TCTTTGGTTGACAGTTGGCTAATATCTTCATAAAGGCTTATCTGTCTAGTCGCCATCTTGAGTTAATTTCTAAACTTAAGTTGGTATCTTCGATACAATCTTAAGTTTGTGGGAGGATATTAGGATATTATATAGTATCATTACTAAATTACATGATAAGATTGATATCCTCTAATTTAGATTTTATACATATATATATATATATATAAATATATATATATATAACATCATTCTTAAATTAGAAGATTAATATCTTCTAAATTAAATTATTTTTTATAATAATTATTATTATAAATTTTCTAGTTTAGGCTTACTCTTTCTTCTATTAATGATTATCCATTCTTCCGTTGGATATGCACAAGAAATACAGAAATCTTTTTTTATCTATATTTTCATATTTATACAACAAAACATGTTGGAATATGGTCACTCATTTGTAGATGATTTCAACAAGCTAATTTTGTCATCGGGGCGCATTATGTTGACCGGCTGGAAGGTGAAGACGGTCAATGGAGATTGATCAGCGGACTGCTAGTTGGATCCGGTCAACAGAAGGTTGACCGTCTGAGGGCTACAGGAGTGCTGTTGGATAGCGGACGGGTAGTAAAGAGAAGGTCAACAAGAAAGGTTGACCGGATGGCGATGGAGGACGGTCAAGTTCTCTGGATGGCTGTCCAGGATGGTCAACAAGGAGAGTTGACCGGAAGGCGGAGAACGGTGAAGTTCTCCGGATAGCTGGAAGGCGGAGGACTGTCAAGTTCTCCGGATGGCAGCTGAAGACAGGCAAAGTTCAGACGGTCAACAAGGGTGTTGACCGGTCTCGTGGAGAACGCAGACGGCCAACGGTTAGTTGCCCGTCAGGCAATTCAGAACAACACCAGCTCAGCAGATTTTCTGGAGATAGGTGATCTCAGGCGGTTATGCAGTAGTGGTTCCAGCTCAGCATATTTTCTGGAGATACGTGATCTCAGGCGGTTATGTAGGAGCGGTTCCAGCTTAACATATTTTCTGGAGATACGTGATCTCAGACGGTTGCAGGAGCAGTTTTTTGGACAGAGCATATTGTTGGAAAGGACCGATTTTGTCCTTTTGTTCTCTGTATGGGATATTGACCAGATTCTTCAGTGTGTGGCCCTTTGATATTAAATAGCAAGTATTGTGACTTGCTGCAAATCGGTGAGACGTGGGTGTGAGATAGAGCAGAACAAGGCAGTATGAAGGAACAAGAGAGGAGTGCACCACCAGTGAGAAGGAGAAGAAAGAAAAACAGAGAGTAAAAGAGTGAGTGTTTCCCGTTTACTCTGATGAGGTTTTTTTCTTTGTTATTCTCGGGTGTGTAGCGGATACTCCATCTTGGAGGTTTGTAAACAATTTCACATAGTGAATTTATTGTCGACTATATTCCCGTGATTTTTCCTTGGTTCATAAGGGTTTCCACGAAACTTTGTGTGTGCTTCCTCCTCCTATTTTCCTTCACTGTGTGCTGTTCTATCCGGCGAAAATCCAACAAAACAAGACTCCGAGTGATAATAGCCAAGGCCAAATTCATTCACCGAATCGTCGATACCCTAACTTTTAAGGAAATACAGACGAATCGTTTAAAGTACCTGGAGTGTGAAAATTGAGCAGTTCAGAAATTGCAGCAGGTCTTCCAGCGTGCCAAGAAATGAAAGGAGAGATGGGACCCCTTCTGAGAATAGAGACCATGTTTCTGAGCCTGTCTTCGTTTTCAGGGTGCTTTTCGAGGACGTCTAGGAAACCAGGGTCGATTCCGGTGTAAAAGACCCCTCGCCCCGTGTCATGCTTCAACATACCATCGTCCCAGAACACATGAATTCTCTCTCCACTCGGCTCAGCTTCTTCTTCAGCCATGGCAATGGCGACGAGCTACGGAAGCTCTGGAATGGGGGCTTTCTTTTTCTGACTTTTAGTTTTTTGTTCATTTTTTGGTAAGTTCTTAAAAGGAGGGATGATAAGGTTAATTGCCTTATTGTATTTCTGTTTGTCTAAACTATTTTGATAATTATTTTTCTATTTTTTTACTATAATAGATGACAAATAATAAAAATGAAAGAAAATTATTTTTTATCTTAGGAGAAAAAAAAAATTAGAGAAAATAAAAAAAAAATTAAAAATTATTTTGTTCAACTAAATGATGTAAAATAAAAGGGTATAAATAAAAACTATAACATAACTTCAATGAGTATATCTAATAAAACAAATTTGTCATAAATTATTTAGCCATTTATATTAAAAAATGTTCAAAGTGATCTTATTTATATCAATTATAATGGTAATTTCTCACAATTTTCTCTGTTTTAATACCGTTACTTTGAATACTTTATTTACTAATATTTTAAAATTTCATCACATACAACTTAGTAAAACTATTCTCTCTCTCTTATCTTTTCTTTAACTTTTAATCTTCATCTTGTTATTTCTAATAAAAATCTTAAATTAATTTTTGAGAGAGGAGGCGACAGCGCAGCGGCGCCGGTGCCGATGGGGTGACGTTGGAAAGGCCGACGACAGCCACACAAGGCAGCGGCGGTGTCGGTGAGGCGGTACGGTGGTGGAGTGACGGACAGAGGAGTGGTGACAGTGTGCGCGGCAGCAACCTGCGCAGGGAGAGGGCAACGCGTGTGAGGCAAGAGAGGGAAATGCCAGATTTGGGTGTTTCGGGACATCATTTTTTCAGATCTGTGGAGTATAAAGTTGTGGCAAGTATCCTCTAACCCTATTCTTGATTTGATTTAATTTCTGATATATTTTTACTATTGTAGAAGATTTTACTAATATGTATATTTTTATATACACAATTTATTAATTATGTACATACATGTATATTTTATTGGTCCTGCGGTGGTTTTACATTGGTATTTATAATTTGGGAGATTTTTGAAAACTCGGACAATATATATGTATACTTGTGTATTCGTATGTTGTGAAATCATGAACCATACCTTGCATCAATCATGCATGCTACCGGGGATGAGGTTACTACAGGACCACGGCGGTCCGAGACATGATGGGTCGTTATATGTGATCCGAGGCATGAGATATTGGTACCGCTCCCGACAGGGAGGCTTAGTCCCGACGGGGACGTGTATGATATGGCCCACTTCCGCCAGAAGGAAGGTTGAGACGTTTAGTAGCTGACATGCCCCACTGTGTATTTAAATGAGAACCATCGTAAAAAATTGACGAAAAACTAATATATTCGGACGTCATAATATATAACTAAAACTTGAGATTACACCCAAAATCGCGAGTGGTAAAAAATATAGTAAGTAAGTTCCTAATCTATGAGAGACAGTACGTGGATGACCTTGAGCTACTGGCCTAAATCGTAGCCGATATACCCGTGGTTACCGGACGAGGGTAACCCTTCCTCAAGTTGGTATTATTTATCTTTGGTTCTCTGATTTCGTACATGCTTTATAGTTCTGTATGTATTTGGGTGGATGATAATTTTAAGATACACTGATTGGTCTACAATTGGGCGATAGGAATGTCTCATACGTATAAATATGTGATAAACCCGGAACGTGTTTTGATTTATGTTTTGGTTTCGGCAGTCTTCTCTTGATTTCTGCATTATGAGATTTAGATTTGGACAATGGTATGTGTCCCACACGGATGTGGTGACGGTTGCGGCCTACGTGACCTTGGATCATATGATATGATATCGTATATGAGATTTAACCGGATTGTATTTATTATGATATATCCTGAATGGTCTATTTAATACGAACGATGATTTAGTACGAGACATCTCCTCGATTTTCAGAGATTTTACAGATATTGTATTTTGTTTTACGTGATTGTTATGCGATATCTCTACTTTTGATTTGTGTGTACTGTTTTATACAATGATATTTGTTGACCCATTGGCTCACGTTTTCATGTTTTATCCATGTAGACAAGTGGCATGGATACGTTTGTAAAAGTTTGGATGTGATCTAGCTTGGATATCTCTTTCGGTGAGTAGAGATGTTACGTTGGGTATGTTTCTGATCCTGATGATAGGTTATGGTTATATTTTATGGTCGGATGATGACCCTGATCTTTGTATGGAAAACATTAGAATTATATGTTTGGATACCTCTCTTGCGATATTTGGATAACAGGTCATCTATTATGTTTGTTCGGATTTATATCCAATGAGATCTTGCGCATGTTTTATTATATCGGGTCCTATATGTGTATGACTGTCACGCCTGGGTTAAATTTTTATGGTTAATAAAAATATTATTATTGATTTTATTTTTGACATGCGTATATTATGTTCCTGGGTCGTGACGAGTGTGGCAGCCACAGTTCACGAGTTTATAACTATGTTGCTGCTCCATTAAGAAGACTGGTGAAATACAACAAGGCATACCCTCATACACATGGCATCCTATTGGGATTTGATCCGGATACATACAACCTGATACAGTGAAACAAAATTGAACCTCCAATCAAACGTCAAGAGCCAAACTCATGAGCATATGAAATACAATAATACACAACATTTTTAACATGAAAATCATTTTCAACCAATAAAAAAATTACGGGATAAACTCAGAATAAATTAACTATAATAATAGTACTACCGGTTACAAGTAACCCTATATGAAATCCCTTGACTACAATCCTAAGTGAAGAATTATTGATTATACCACACCTAACAATTCATAAGAAAAGATATAACGAGAAATAAGAACAACTAAACAAAATACGTTTTAGAAAAATGTACCCAACCTTGACGAAGAATGAAACTCAAATCAGACTTCAATCGAATGTCGAATATCTTCCTCTTCTTTCATTTTCTATTCTTTCTTTTTGTGCGGCGCTCATTATATGAGATTTGATTTCAAAATTGCCCAAAAAACGCGTTAAGTGCATTTTCATACTGCGAGTCGCGCTCAAGCGCCCGTCAGGCGCACCTCGAGCTCGGGCACCATTGGAATCGGCACTCAAGTGCTATTCGAATGTGCCTCGGGCATGAGCGCCCCTGGGTTTGGCGTTCGGGCGTTGATTGCGCACGAATACCGTAATCTTTGCATAAATATTGTGCGACCATCCGATAACTATCTGTTTATTGTGACACTGAGAAAAAGTAGAAGAAAATTAAAAGGAAGAAAATGATGTTTTCCATGCACAACTATGGAATAGTTGCTTGGTCTGAATCCCATTGTTACAATATCTTCAATGTTTGTGTTTGTGTTTGTGTAATCCTTCTTTTAATCTGCACGCAATTTGCATCCTAATGGAAACCCTACCCTTAAGATGCTATGGAAATAGACCAACACAAATACAAGTGCTTCCGCTGGAGAATTCTATCATTCCGTTAAAAAGCATCCAAGAGTGATCTTTCGACAGCTTCTCAATTGATTTCTTTATAAAGTATCATTTTCTCTATATTACTTCTCTGTATTGCTCTCTCAGACTCAAATCACTTCTCTGCTGATTTCAGTTTGTTGACATTAGGCATGGGAGTTTAGCTCTTGTTCCTAGAATTCTGTTGTTGTGGCTTGAGGAACATACCCGCATATCCTCAACTCAATAGACAGAATCTCTAGCATTTTATAAATAGACTCCATCTCAGTGTGTGATTTATCGCTGGCCACAAATTCGTGAATGCTGTCATCAATCTCAATCGAGCTGATCCCTGGTTTCTTCTGTATCCCTCTGCTCTTCATTTTCCTTCTGATATTGCCTGCACCCTCCCAACTTCCAGCTGCTGCATACATATTAGCAAGAAGCACATAGTTAGAATCACAGTCAGGATCCAACTCAACTAGGTAATTCATCAACATCTCCGCCAAGCTAATATCTCCACAGTTTCTACAAGCGGCCAACAACGAACCCAGCACAACTTCATTTGGCTTCATTTGCATGTTCTTAACGATATTCAATGCGTCTTCCAATCTCCCAGCACGGCTGTACAGGTCAACTATGCACCCATAATGCTCAATTCTAGGTGAGATTTTGTGGAGTCTTTGCATCTCATCAAAGAGCTTGAGTCCCTCGTCCACCAAACCGGCATGGCTACATGCAGAAAGAGCTCCTGTGAAGCTTACCTCATCCGGTTCAAACCCCTCCTTCTGCAGCATAGTGAAATATTTCATTGCGTCCTCTGTGTCTCCATTAGCAGCAAAACCGCTTATGATTGAGTTCCATGAGACTAAACTGTGACTTGGCATGTTCGCAAATATTTCACGGGCAAATCCCATATACCCACATCGAGAATACATGTCTATCAATGAGTTACACACTCGAATATTGTCCCTAAATTCTCTACCCATAACATATCGAGAAACCCATAATGCTGAATTAAGTGCTCCCAAGTTACCGCAAGCAGTTAGCACTGCAATAATTGTTACATAATCTGGGTCCACACCAGAGAGCTGCATTTCTTGAAACCATTCCAGAGCTTGCTCATAAAGGCCCTTCTTCACGAATCCGCCAATTAATGCAGTCCAAGTAATCACATCACTTTCGGGCATTTTAGCGAACAGCTCAAGTGCCTCGTTAATTTTCCCATTCCTCATGTACCCATCAATCATAGTATTCCAGGACACAGAATTCTTCGCCATAATCTCGTCAAAGCACACTCTTGCTAATTCTACAAGGCGGCTTTTGGAGTATAAATCGACGAGGGCGGTGCCCACCATGACGTTTTCTTTATCCAGTCCCAATTTTCGAACGTGGGCATGAATCGAAGCCCCGAGCGATCCATTTTGTAGTGGAAAATGGGCGCAACCGGAGAGGAGAGTGATAAATGTGACGTGATTGGGTTCGACAAGGGAGAGCCTCATGCGGATGAATTCTTCCACGGCTTCACGGAGATGGCCATTCCGGCAGTGGAAAGCTATAGAAGAGGTCCAAGAGACTGTGGGGTCAATCGGTTCGTGGGTTTGGTGAAAAGAGATACCCTTACGTTTTGTGGTGGTGTTCAGGAGGCTTTGTTTTGAATTATGAAACGTCAGCTGCGTTGAATTTCGTGGAAGTTTTGCTGGTTGGAGTTGTGGAGACGGTGGAGGAGAACAGAGTTGGATCGAGGCGGCTGCGTAGGGGGGAAGGCTCATCTCTTTGAACACCGTTGAAGAGAGGGGACGCTTAAACAGTCAGTGGCCGTTAATAGAAGATTCGTACTGACTATTGAAAGCGCTGGAGAACCCACGAGCGCGAATTGAGTGGGTGTCCTTCTACCCCGTGGAGAAGGACCGTCATTCTCTTAATTTGGACCATCGGATGTAAAATCTGACGGTCACGTATTTTGAATGATTAAATTTAAAATCGAACGATCCACGTTATATTATCCATTTAAAATATGTGGGCCGCCGGATTTTACAACCGACAATTCGGTCGAAGAGAAGGACGCCCCCCGGATCCCCATGAGGGCTTTGTAGAACACCTCCGGGGATCCTACAACAGAAAGTGCAGGCTTTACATTTTTTTATTTTTATTTTTAAAATTTATATTGAAAAAAGAAAAAAAGCAACGCATTGTTCGAACCCCAAATTCGTCTACTCATATGGGCATCACAGTTCCTACGATATTGATTTCGGCCGTCAAATTTAAAATTTAACGGTTATTATTTTTAAAATTAAAAATTAAAAATATAAAAAATATTTTTTTAATTAAATATAAAAAAATTTTAAAAATAAAAAAAATAAGATTAAACATTTATATATATATATGCGGCCGTTGAATTTTCTCATCAACGGCCGCCCAAGTATCGTAGGGGCTTTATCGCCCGTATGCGTCGCAGCCTCCCCGAATTTGTAGCCAAGGGGGGCCTTATGCCGCGACACAAGGACTATCCCATAATCATGACTGTTCAATTATAAATTTAACGGTTGAACGATTTTTTATTTTTTATTTCAATAAAAACAAAAAAAAATGGGCCATATAAATTACGGTTATCTTATTTTGGACGAATGATCGTGATTTGCAGCACAAGGCTCTTGAAATCCATAACTCAATAAATCGTAACCCACTAATAATAAAATGCTATAGTCTGGACTCTTTAAAATATTTATATTTGTCTATTTAAATAAGTATTTATATTTAAATAAAATCATATTAGGCCATTTAAATATTTTCAAACCGTCTAAAAATTTTAATCTTATAAGTAAAATATTCGATTTAGATATTCTAGATTCGAGCATATATCTATTTTCGATGGCGTCAAAATTTTTTCTCTATAATCTCTTCTTTTCTTCTTATGCTTGGATCTTCTCTTTACGATCTCATTCTTCTTTTTTACTATAATCTCTTCTTTTCTTCTTATGCTTGGGTCTTCTCTTTACGATCTCATTCTTTTCTTTGATGCTCATTATTTTCTTTGCAATTGCCGTCACTCCTCATCTCAATGATAATTTATATTCTCATCATTATTTGACGATTTAACAAATAGAATTTGACTATTAATGATAAGTTTAAAAATATGTTTAACTATTTTAAAAATTTCTTAAATATTTTTATTTGATTGGCTTATATAGTTTATAAGCAATTTTAGTTAGATATTTTAAAAAGACAGTTTAATATAAGTGTTTTTACACAAACTATTAAATATAAATATAGCAGTTTAATCATAATGTCAAAAAAATTAAATTTAAAATATTTTTCTGAAAAAAAATAAAAATTAATATTAAATTTATAATCAATGATTTTAGAATGAAATGAATGGACCATATTTAGGAAGTGAGAATTGCTCGTTTTTTGCTCGTCTTTTATGCATGTCAGTTACAAACTTCGATTTTGTAGGGGAGAATTCTTAATTTTGAATAGAAAAATCACTAACTTGAATTGAATTGTTATGCAATCTGACAATTTGGATAAGTATATGAAGTTAATTTGTCTCAATCATCATTGATTGCCAAGATATACCAATTGATCAGATTTATGAATAAATTTGATAGAAGAGAATCATTTCACATTCTCCCTATTTTAGGGTTTAGCTTTATAAAAGTGATTTTTTATGTCATTCCTCATCTTTGAGTAGTGCATGATTCATATTATGTAAAAAAATTACTTCCACCAGTAAAAAAGTGAGTAAATTAATATCTACTTACTCACCATATGATATTTTAACGGTATATTTGATTGTTAAAATGAAATAATATGTGAATAAAATAGTTATTTCAAAAAATAGAATAGGATGAGAATAGAGTTAGAATTGTTATTTTATATTTAATTATTATAATAGAATAATATAAAAATTAGTATTTCGTTATTTAGTTTGTAGAATAATATAATAAATAAAGTAGAAATAGTGATAATAATAATAATATTATTATTTATGTTCAGTATAATTTGTAACCAAAAGAAGAAATATCTATTTTTAAGAAATAAAAATTCTATTTTCTCTAACCAAACATACCATAAAGGTTGTGATAATATAAGTTGGTACCATTTATGACTTTCATTTGTTTCTTAAATTCTATTTCGGTACTTGCCACTCTAATATGTTACCTGCGGTTAAATAAGATTTGATCTTATGAAACATGTCTAGAAAAGTGACCGGTCTAAAATTGAAGTATGTAAGTAGAAACCAAGGACTTTTATTTTATATATCATTTTTAGTATTCATCGGTTGATCAATTATATCAATTGTTTAAGATAAAGATATAATTGTGAATGTACATAGAAAAAAAAGTTAAACATACTCTTTGTATATATATATGTGTGTGTGTGTACATATCTTAGAGAAGTTAGAGATATTGTGATTGATGTAATAAAATAAATTTTGGATACTCCGTGATACAAACTCTATAATATTGTTTTTATATGGATTGAACTATTATATATTCCTAACATATATATAGTATAGAGCTCCTACAATTCACCAAATAAGATCCTCAATTTTTCCTAATGTTCTTAAGTATATTTTCCTCTAATATATTTTTTAATTTAAGCATGCTCCATAATTTTTTTCCATCATAATATTTTCTAATCACGTGACATCTTACCAATGGCACCTCACGTGATGAGATTACTTCGACCGCCCAGCAAAGTAGCAGCCCAAATTGGTGCTAAAACTTGGGAAACCACCTAGGTAGGGTACTCAAAAATACTTAAAATACTAACACATTTTTTTTTTACATGGAATATTATAATTATCAAAATTAAAATTAAAAATAGAATTAAAAGAAATAATAATGGAGACATAATAGTGAAAAAAGAAAAAAATTTAAATATTTTGGGTAATTTTCTTTCCCCCAAAGTAGAGAACCGGGCTGGATCCTCTTATTAATAAAATTTTTTTAATATTCCAAACGGTAATGATTTACCTTGACAACATATATGACTAGATATTAAGATAAGGTATTAAAATGTATTAAATTCGTGTTATAGTTTGAAAATTTTATGATTCGGAGCGTGGGACAGCTCCTAAATTAACCATGTCAATGCATCATATAACTGATCATAGTGTGTTTTGGTAGCCTAGAGGTGGCCAAGGAAAATGAAAATAAAGGACCTAAATATCATCAGTAATTCAAAATTAAATAACATACTCATATGGCAATCCCAGATTTAAGCATTGCTCATCATTTAATTAACACTTTATATTGGGGTAATAAAATGCACAGCCATATTCTTCACAAGACCTTTAATATTTCAAGCATTACAAAGACAGTACCTCTTTTCCTCTTTTCTGAGCACGAAGCACAAAAGCAACATCGCGTGTTGATATCAATGACAGCCCTTCCGATCAAATGACTAACAAGATGGGATTTCAAATAAGATCCGAAGAATATCGCCTTTTTATAGTATATAATCAAGGGTCCTTCATGAACGAAATAGTCTTTTTATAGTGCTTTTTCATAGCATCAATGACTTCAACTGTGAAGGATTCATCTTCTGGGTAGTAAGCAATGGGATCAGATAATAAAGGACGTTGGACGTTGAGCACACCTTCAAGCATCGCATGAAGACAATAGGCTGCATATGTAACATGATATCCACCTTCCTGGACGGCCAGAAGCCGCCCATCACAATGCGTTTCAGAAAGACTACGAACTATCCGCCCGATCTCGCGGTAACCATCCATTGTCAAGCATTGCCTCCCATTTGGGTCAAACTGAAAACCACATGACAAAATGACAAATATAAGATCCCAGCATTTATATACATCCGTGAAAAAAGAAAAGCAACAGAGCGCACGGAACTTTATCTCTATGTTGGGTCAGGTCGCCTTAAATCAATTATACTTGCTTTTACCTTCGCGTTCTATAAGAAAAAAATATTTTCACAACTCAAACCCATTATGATCAGGATTGTCGTACCGAAGACTTCCTAAATGATTAAGATTATTGCTAGCACATACAAACCAGACAGTAGCATCAAGGGGCCAGTCCATAAGACTTCTCCTATTTAGCTTCCCCGGCTTCAGGGGAACATCGAGATCGCAAGAGAGATGTATGAAAGAAATTTCCTAAAGAATTATCTTACATATTTTTGACAACTCACTGATAGGCATAAACAAGCAAATCTCAAATAATGAACTTACAGCACTAGAATCCAGTCCAACAACAAGGACAATCACATTGGGTCGAAACTTCGACACTGCAGGGACAACCAGCTCGTTCATGGTGTACTCATATCCTCGATCCCCAGTTCCATTAGGCAATGGTATGTTCAAATTATACCCAAACCCTTCCCCTTCACCGAGCTCATCAATAGAGCCACTCTGTGTATGAGATGGGCCCCATGAACCATGATTCATATGAAGAGATATAGTAAGTACTTTATTTGACCTGTAAAAACCTTCTGCAGTTCCGTTGCCATAATGAACATCGATGTCAACAACGGCAACTTTACTAAAGCCAGTACTTAAAGCTAATTGAACAGCAAGACCAGCATTGTTTAGGAAGCAATACCCATCAGCTTGAGTAGGTTGGGCATGATGGCCAGGAGGCCTAACTAATGCATATGCTATTTTCCCATGCCCATCTAGAATATACTTCATTGCCGAAATCGTTGTGCCTGCAGCAAGAAGGGCAGCATCCCAGGATCCTGGGTTCAAAAAGGTCCCACAACAAAGCGCCTTTCCTCCAGCTTTATTTGCCTCTTCCAATTCATTGATGTACTCTGAAAATGATGAGTAAAGCTTGGTCTTTTAGTATCAGTTAAATGAATATTTGTATATTCTTTCACTGAATAGTACTGTTCTTCACTAAAGATTGTCATTCAATGCAATATACAAAGTTATTCAGCACTCCCATCAACTGCAAATTTATTGCTGTAACAAGTGAACTGAAGTTGTCTGGAGCTTTTTTCACGTATGTGACGGGCATGATCGATTAAATTCAATTAACAAACATAATTCACCTTTAAAATAACAAATTCCCTTCATTGGTAATGGATCAAACCATTTAATATTGCTCAGACTTGAGAAATTAATAATTATCCTTGACACTCCTATGTGTTCCATTTAGGAACCTTCCTAGGCCAAACACCAACATCAACAAATATATTGAACAGTCTATCAGCAGCAACAAGAGACAGCCCTATTTCTTTTTGTGATTCTAAAATCTGCACTAAATTTCATCAATTTGTAGGCAATTGTGCTTGAATTCCAGCAAGGGTTTTACAGATGACCATTCAAAATCACAGAATTTTGGCGTGAAGACATTTTATGGTCATATTGCAGATGCCTTTTGCCATAAGAACTGTACTAGTATCAGGGACCAAATGAGCAATATTTCTTTGTAACACAAGTGATGCCAATTAATTTGTGCAATCATACATATCTCTTATGTGCAATGCCATAAGCACCATTCTAGTAGCAGGGACCAGATGAGCAATATCTCTTTACCATAAGCCTGATGCACTGGGTCAAAACTATATCAATTATCAGGAAGGCGAAACAAGTTATTTTTAGAATCATCATTTTCATTACTATAAACAGAAAAGGATTTAATAGAGAAATTCTCACAGTTTCATTATTTATAATCCTACAATGCTTCATTTCCAAATTTCTCCTCATTTAGGAATAAACCCCCCAAGAGAAAAGCTCACTTGTATGCAGACGAATATATTCCTTTCCCCAAAAAAGGGTGGCTAAAAAACCAAAACCTAATAAGTGCATAAACAATTCTAAGTTCTGATCATTAATTGAATAACATGTGGTGTTTGGAACCTCCAATTTAATAGAGTTATGATGTAATTGAATTGCACTATATCAACTAAAGCAATCAATTACAATTATCCTGTTTAAATTTCAAAAGAATTTCCGAACATAATAAAATTCAATCAGGCCAGCTGCAATTTTATTAAAGGAGTTCTCCAAACATAGCAAGATGTATTCACCAACAGACAAACTCAATTTTGCACAATATTAGGATATTATATGATATCCTCTAATTTAGGTTATTTATTCATATTAGGATATATATAATATCCTTCATAAATTAGAAAACTGAAATATTTTAATTTAGGTCATCTTTGTAATTACCATTATTACAATTTTTTTTTTAATTTAGACTGCCTCCTTCTCTTATAAAAGGATGACCCTATTGTATAGTTACATATATACAATATCACACAATCAAAGTCTTTCTTTCCAAGAATGCCGTGGAATATACCTCCACCTCCTCTTTGGACGAGTTTTAACAAATAGGTAACGTGTCTCATTGATCATGTCCTTACAGTTTCCAATAAAATGGTTATATTGAACGTAAATATTATCATATTCTTAACACTATTCGTACTTTCCTCATCTTTATTTTTCTTCCAGAGTGTTTTTGGGGAGAAATTGCCCTTATATTTACACTATTAATAAAATTCCATTTTCCATTATTTCAAACCAATATCCATATCTATAGAACAGTACTCAACTATTCCTTTTTCAAAGTTTTTAGTTGTACTTGCTTTGTTTTACTCCCTCTTCATGAGCATACTAAACCTGAACCTTGCTCTTGACTTTGTTTTTTTCTTGTTTATGGTATTAAACAGAAAGGCTATCAATGTTACGATCCTATAATAAAGAATTCTTCGTATTTTCAAAAATGTTAAGTTCAAGGAATACAAAAACTTCACCAATGTCTCTTCATTTCCTTTAGACACTTCCTATTCCTCTCAGATTTTCGTTGATCCAACTATCGATCTACTTTTAGACTTTTCGTAGGTCTTGTAAGCTCAACTACTCGTAAAAAGTCTAGATCGTCCAATGATCTTGACATTACAATCATGCATTCAAAGTTCTCCTCCGCTATGGATATTTGTCGCTCCAATCGGAAACGTGCTCCTCCTACCCATCTTTGTGACTGTTATTATTTTTCCACTCTTACTGCTCTTTATAAGCTATGTAATTATCGCGAAACATGCTCTGACCCTATCTAGAAACAAGCTATGCTTGAAAAGCCTAACACTCTTCACAAGACTTACACTTGGAATTTGGGTACTCTTCCACCTGGCAAAACTGCAGTAGGGAACAAATGGGTGCATAAATAGGAAGAAAATTCTGATGATTCAAAAGTCCGATACAAAGATTGACTTGTAGTCAAGGGGATATTACTCATATTGTGTATCTTGTTAGTTAATTTATGTCGGCTCCATATTCTATTCACTATGTAGTTGTTTTTCATATTCCTCATTACATAAAAGGCACCTTTTTCCATGACCTACACATTTTCTCTCACTTTTATTGGAGCTCTGAGTTTACTTTGATACTAATTGGGCAGATGAGCCTACTAATTGACAGTCCACTATTGATTTCTCTACTTATTAAGGATTCCTTTATATCTTAAAGCAATACAAAAGCAGACCGTTGTTACCAGTTTTAGCACTAATATTGAATATTGCGCTTTTACTGATACTACATCTTAACTTCTTTGGCTTCGTTGGCAATAGGATATTAGTGTTCTCAATCCAACATCATTCTTCTTTATTGTGACAATCATAGTATTATCCAGATTACTCACAATGATATATTTTATAAACATACAAAGCATATTGAAATTAATTGCCATTTTGTATGTCATCACTTCAAGAAAGGAATCCTTTGTTTCTTTCTAATTTCTTTGGTTGACAGTTGGCTAATATCTTCATAAAGACTTATCTGTCTAGTTGCCATCTTGAGTTAATTTCTAAACTTAAGTTGGTATCTTCGATACAGTCTAGAGTTTGTGGGAGGATATTAGGATATTATATAATATCATTACTAAATTACATGATAAGATTGATATCCTCTAATTTAGATTATATACATATATATATATAACATCATTCTTAAATTAGAAGATTAATATCTTCTAATTTAAATTATTTTTTATAATTATTATTATTATAATTTTTCTAGTTTAGGCTTACTCTTTCTTCTATTAACGATGAGCCATTCTTCCGTTAGATATGCACAAGAAATACAGAAATCTTTTTTTATCTCTATTTTCATATTTATACAATAAAAATGTTGGAATATGGTCACTCCCTTGTGGATGATTTCAACAAGCTAATTTTGTCATCGGGGCATTGGCCGGTCAACATACGTTGACAGGCTGGAAGGTGAAGACGGTCAATGGAAATTGATTGGCGAACTGCCAGCTGGATCCGGTCAACAGGAGGTTGATTGTCTGAGAGCTATAGGAGTGCTGCTGGATGGCGGACGGGTAGCAAGGAGACGGTCAACAAGAAAGGTTGACCGGATGGCTATGGAGGACGGTCAAGTT
>JAOVVI020006382.1:0-15665 GCA_028571085.2 Nepenthes alata | reverse complement strand
GGGGGCGCAAGTTAGGGTTCCGATGAACATAATGGCACATAAAACTACAAAATCGGTTACTCAATTGATAAATTAACATATTCGAGGTATGGGTAACAATATTCTAAAGCCGATTTACGCATAATCTCCAATTTAATCAGTGAAATCATTTGGGGCGCAGGGTTAGGGTTCTCTGTCCAACAATCGGTCAAAATTACAAAATCGGGCACGAAATTCATATAATTGCATGCTTAAGTCATGGATAACAATTATTTAAGGTCAAATCATGTATAAAATCCAAAATATCTGGTGAATATGTAAGGATTTTTGGGTGCAAAAATTCGCACAAATTTCACAGATCGAATATGAAATCGAAATATTTTTATACTTAAGCCATGTGTATTATAAAATATAAACTTATTCGGGTATCAAATGAGAATACTCAAAGAAAATAGAGTAAAAGTGTAAGAAAACGAAAGAGGAGAATATGGGTGCACTTACCTCCACCCGATCTATCACTTCTCCAATTAGCTCGAAGTCAAAAGTGGACTCGAGACCTTAATCTCCTCCTTTCTCTCTCTTCTCCCTCCCTCTCTCTCTCTTCCCAAAACCCTATGCTTCCCCGCAACCCTTCTCCCTCCTCTTCTTCTTTTTATTCGTTTATTATTATTATTATACACACATATATATATTTCTATTTCTTATATTCCAAAACATAATTCGATACTTGGGTGACTATATAAGCATACATCGGGCGTCGGCTCAACTAATCTAAATATCTATCAAAATTTTATAATATTTAATTAATTTTTATCACACCTATATTACCCAAAATAATAAAAAATAATTCTAATTAAATTGGATAAAATTTTAGGATATTACATTATAGGCATCTATTCTACAATCTATAGGACCGAAAACAATCAACTCAAACTGACTCACTCCTAAGTGAGATAATCTACCACAACTATTGAATAAGGATAGCCTTTTTTGAAGCTTTCAAATTATGAAGGCCAAGACCCTCTTCCTCTCTAAGTTTACACACATCAACCAACGGGACTTTGGTCACACCATGGCTATCCCTAGAGCCTAACCATAGGAAGGAGTAGAGATGCGAATCAACTTGCATGAAAATACATGATAGAATAATAAAAATTGTGGCTCAAAAAGTGACAATGGAAAAAAGGATAGATTTAACAAGCTACGGTATTCTTGCAAAGAAGGTACTCTACTCCTCCAATCCAAAGTTGTAATATGCCATGAAATATGCTCCAAAAGAGGCTTACAATCTAGCATCTCAACCTTAATGGATATAAGAGGAATGCCTAATACCTCACCAAAAGTTTACCTATGCAAAGTCCAATATAAGAAGACATCTCCGCGACCACAACTTCCTCATAACTACAACAAAAAGATCTTACTTTTTTCGTACTGTAAATAGTAAATGCATTACTTAAGAGTATCAATAGAATAAATGTCGGCATATAAGAAAAGCAACAAGTCAACCACGAACGAGAGCATCACTGTTTTTGGGGCCAGACATTTCCAATGATAGCGAGACCTCTTATTTGGTGCAATTCTAGCTAATATAATCCCATGCAGAACTTCCATCACCGTAGTAGAAAAATAAAAGAAAGACTAATAATTACGTTAACAAAGACCCCACTTCTAAAAGAAAAAAACCAACCAACTCTTCATTTAAGGAAATAGAAAATGAGGACATGAAAGTACATTGACTTGCGTTAAGCACTACTTAATCTAAAAATCCTATTGCCCACATGGACAATAGAATAAAGCGCCACTCTACTGAGTCATATGCCTTTTAGATGTTAACCTTATTGGTACACCTTTGTTCAAACGATAACAACAAAGCAACTATTGGGCAAGTAGAATATTATCTTCGATATTCCTACCATAAATGAAAGCCAACTGAGACATGTGAATTAGGTCTGATAGGCATGCTAATGTCTTATTGGCAATAATCTTAAAGATTGGTTATATATAAGACATTGCAATATAAGATGGGCCTAAAATTTGAGATTTTAGCCAATGTAGGAACCTTAGGAATAAGATAGATTAAGGTAACATTAATCTATTTTAAAAGCTTCCCTAATCTTAAGAAATCCATAATCATTTCATAGAAAAGAGGGCCTACCATATCCCACAACTTGAAAAACTAAGCTGATAGATCATTCGATTCAAGAGTTTTATCATCACCAAAGCCGAAAACACATCCTTCAATCTCATCAACTATAACTAGAGCTACCAAATCACTAAGCCAACATTGAGAAACTTGCTTGAAGATAAACGGAGAAATACAATCCAAATTTACACTATCCCAATCTAAAGAGGATTAAAGAAGGTTACGGGAGTAAGAGATCATCTCCGACTTGACATTTTTATGTTTGCCATAAGCTCTCCGTTCTCCTTGGTTAGAGAAAGAATTCTCCTTCAATTGTTTCTCGAAACCCCCGAATTAAAGAAGAAACATGAGTATTGTTCTCGATCCTTAAACCACCTCAATTTAGATTTTTGATTGAGTAAAGAAAACTCATTCACTTGTATCTAGATAACTTTTTCTAAAGTCCTCTCCTTCCCAATAAGCCTCTATTCTATACAAAAAAATTCCAACATATCATTAAAAACTCTAAATTACCATTATTCTCATATGAAAAAAAGCCAATGGTAGAATTATCATCATGTATTTAGAAACATGTAGTTTTAAGACATAAAATTGGCACATTGTGCAATGTAAAATAGTGTCGCACATAATATACTTAAAGTAATTTGATCATTTTTTGAATCTTTTACATAAACAAATTTTTTTTGATATTGCATACGCATTACAGTTAAAATATGATAAATTTAACTTATTTTTTCTTATATATAATATATTTTTCATTTCATGAACTGATCTCCCTCTACACAAAGTCATGTATAAAGGTTAAAGGAGCGTAATTTTGCCACAATTATGAAAACTGAATATGACACCACATTTTCTCTTTAACTTATGAGGGGATGTTTTAATAATAATAATAATTTAGAGATATTATTTAATTATTTTTAAAATACTTTTAAATAACATATTATCTACTTATCTATTTATTATATAATATTAAGTTGCATAAATTAATAGATGTTAGAATATATTATTACAAATATCTAAAAATTGTTTTTACAAAAAATCTCCTGTGACCATTTTAATCAAAATCATGCTAAGAGATGGATTTGAAAATCCTACTTTTTTTCACTTATTTCTCACATCTAAAATGTTAGATTAAAAAAATTTAAAGATTAAAATTTAAATATCAGATAATACCCTTCTTATAATTATTTTATTTAAAATATTAATATTAAATTTAATATATAATAGATGTTAGTATTATAAATAAAACAAAATAAAAATATAACTATATTTATTTTTTATTTTTAAATATTAACTATCACATTTCAGTTAATATCTGTATAAAAAAATATAAATTTCAACTTTTCTTTAGAAAAAAAAAATGAAAAATGATCCCCATTTCTGCTGAGATACATACCTTCCGTTTAAGGATATGATTCTAGGATTGAGGAAATAAAACTCAAATTTAATCAAAATTATAATCAAAATCACTCCAAGATAATGTAAAATTTGATTGTTAGGATTATACTTTAACCAAAAATATTTTCCACTAATAAATACTTAAATTTATAAGCAATTAAATACTACCATATAAATGAGATAATATATAACATAATATAACCAAGAGTTGTAAAATTAGGATTAGATTAATATTTATACATTGTTATACATTTCCTCATATATATTATATCATCTCTAATGCCTGCTAACCTATTTACTCTTTTTTTTTTTTTTTCTGGTAAAAACCCGGTCATGGTTGCTCAAGCATCATCGATCGATTCTCATGGGCCTCGACACCGGTTAGGCCGACGGAGCTCCATGAGAGAATACCAACCCACAACCGCACTCCTCAAAATGAGCAAACCCACTTCTTATCATTTCATTTGGCAAACACACCATAACATCTGTGTTTTTCTTCTACATTTTTGTACTTATAAGAGGGAGTTGGGATGAATTAATCAATTCCTTCATTCAGACAAGACAATGACTCCTGAGTTTCCTCTTTAAAGAACATGGAGCTTGAAACAAATCAAACCTGCCATAGTCCTCTTTATACTCCCAACGTAACAATGATGAATTTATCGTGGCAACACGAACAACTGGTTGTTATAATCTCACCGTCGGCAATATGAGAGGATCCCAACAAGAGTTGAATCAAACACGGAAACAAACCGTTTACCTCGCGGTGACTGCACTCCTTTGCACACATAAGGAATTGAAAGGACTAGACTGTACACAGCAGAAGGTGTCTTTTGTAGATTCAGATATTGAAGGCAAGTTCTCTTTCCCATTTTTGTGGGTGGTAAGGTATGAGGGTCACTATTTTCTTACCCTCGGGAGACGGCAACTCATCCTCAGACGGGATCTTCTCACGCCACACAAAGGCATTCTCGTCTTCGTGCTTCCTTAGCATCTCCGAGACGTCATCAACTTCCTTTCGGAGAATCAATCTCCATGAGGGTTCCCCAGGCGCCTTCTTTTGAGCATTAGCCAATGCCTTGCGAAGAATACCAATACAAATGCCAACATTACCGGCATGCCTTTCGCCTTCAGCTAGGTGTTTATAACTCCTGATCTCATTTAGAGCTCTGTAAGAAGATATAAAATCCTACACAGAGCATGTGTTCAGTTACTGGGCATCTTACTTAGTTCACATCGAAATGACAGAAACATGCTAGAGAGAAAATATTTTGAACATCGTAAATTTAAAAAGATTGCCAATAAACATAACAAATGAGCGAAAGGGCCATGAGAATAATTCAATCCAAACAGAATGCTATGAAATGGAAAAGGTGGCATAAATAATGATTACTTCCATGGCACTATCCATCAACCAAACAAGCTTAAGAGTTTACAGCACTCTTTGAACAGACAAGCTTGGGATAAGCTTCATTAGCTGAAACAAGTAATTCAAATAGCTCCTATCCACACTAGCGGACCCAAAAAAATAGATTGATGAATGGGATACCAGGACACCCAAGGATTCACAATGATATCTATTGGGTATTCCAAAACATTTTCTGTAATAGATCCATGAAAACACATACGAAAAGAAAAGCTTGGAGGACGATGTAATCAAACTACAAGTAATTTCTTAGGCTAAATTTCCATAATTTGTTTTATCCCAAAGAGTCGTCTGCATCCAAATAGAGGGAAAGAGTGACCCATATAGACCAAAAACAGAAGGGTAGACTAAGCTTTTAGAGCCTGCTTTTGTGAAGCATCCACAAGAAACAAATGTGTCGGGAATTTTTTGTATTGACATATTTTGTGATTAGGTAAACAGGTAACTTAGAAAATTCTCAAATGTCAATAAAGACAAGTGCCAGATACACATCTATTATTCGCAGATGTGCCTTCTCCCAATTTTCACACCTAACCTACGCTTGATCCGAGCATGAACGTATTTTAACCGGAATATCCGCGATTGATGTGAGCCTAAGTTGTGCATAAGCACATTTTATCAAGAATACTTGCACCCAATATTCTCTTAAACTGTGCATGAGCACATTTTATTCAAAATATCTGCACCTAATGTGAGCTTGAGTAGTGCACGTCCGTCAAGGCACAGCCCTCTCGCTGAAACTTTTGTGCTTGATGCGGCCCCATTCAGTGCATGTGCACTAGGGCATTGTTTTCTAATAGGTTGCTTATTTTTTATTCAATTTCCAACTCTATCTATAAATACATCTCTTCCATTCATTTATGAGAGACACAAAAAAGAGAATAACGGCTGCAAACCTTAAACTCTAATTGTTTAATTTGAAAAGCTATCCTTCGATTGAGAAAACCAAAACTTCACATTTGTGGCAAATTGTCAAAGCTTTCTCATCTAACCATTTTCTTTAAAGTTTACACACTAACTCTAGCCTGTAAACCTTTGTTGGTACACGGGTGGCGTGGACATTGGAATCCATTAGTGTGTAGGGATTTAATAGTAAATGAAGCAAGTTCTATAAGAATACCAAAAGGTACTCGATTCTCTACTACTGCAAGCAAATCCAAAAAGTTCCTTAATAATGGTTACAAGTCGAAAATAAGTCGGCTAAGATTTAATGTATCCGTACAACCCATACTGTCAGTTGACTTTCATATTGTATTGCTTTCACTGGTTATAGAAGCCTGGAGAGTTTTAGTCGACAACTATTAATTATCCAAATTTTCCTTCATCACCAAAATCCGTGCGATAATTTACTTTACTATTTCACATTTGTTTTGATCATATAATTATTTATGAATATGGTTTATAATTTACATCTACTAAAGAATATATATTATATGTATTCTATATTTGTATATATTTTGCCTCTGCAAGTTTATAGGGTTTAAACAAATCGAGATTAGGGATTCAAAATTGAACTAGCAGTGAACTGCTTCCAGAGTACTAAGGCTAGTGCCAACAAATAGATATCCTTCTAATAATAACCAGAATCACCATGCAAATTTTATCAAACAAAGCTGTGCCGCACTCAAGCGTCGGAATGATACTAGTTATCTAACTCGGCTATTACAAAATTTTCATATGAAGACTCAAAGATTCAGAGAGAAAAAGTGAGATCATAGATTATAATGAAGATGGAGAAGAAAACAATGGATTTCACGTACTAACAAGAAATGCTATCCTAATGCTTCTTCCTCACCAGAACCTGAAGAGTAACCAACGGCATGTAATTGAGTTTTAGTAGATCCTCATATAAAATTAGATAAAAATTACCATATCCCATCTCACCAAGCACCAAAATAAGTCTTGAATAGCAACATGACATGCACATAGAGGTCAGGAGGTCAAATATCCGATAGGCACACTCCTCATACTGACACATTATAAACTCAAATTTTCAAGAAAAAAAACATGTCACCAAAACAAACCATATTGTTCTTATCGTTGGGAAAATGCACAAAAGAATCCACTCATCAATATGTTCAAATGCTTGTTGACACAGATGCTGGTCCTGATTTAACCAAGAGTAATCAATTCACCCTCAAAGCGGCTGTGGTAGAGGTGTTTTAGAGTACTGTAGTTAAATCATGAATCCTGAAAACACTAGCAAATTCCTAATCTCAAATAGCTTAGACTATGTAAACTCGCAAAAGAAAATATATTTGAATATACAATACATATAAAATATATTATATACTAGATATAAATCGCAATACCTATTTACAATTATTTGCAGCACCAAAATAAATCTGAACAGTCAAAAACTTAACACATAGATTTTGGTGACAAATGAAAACCTTAATAACCAACAGTTATCAAGTAAAAACATCTAAACTTCTATAATTAGTTAAAGCAATGCACTAAGAAAGTCAACTTACAGCCCGGGTACTACAGACGTACCAAACCTTAGCCGACTTAATCCTAATTTGTAACACCTGTAAAAAAACTCATTAGATTTGCTTGCAGTAACAAAATCGAACACCTTCTAGTCTTCTTGTTAATCTTGCTTCACTTGAAGTAGAATCTTCACACACTATTGGATCCTAATGTTCACGCCACCAACATTCCAAATAAAGGCTTACAGGCTGGAGCTAGTATGTAAAATAATGGAGAAAATGTTGCGTGAGAAAATTTGGAAAATTATCTCAAGAGCAAAGGTTCATTTTTCTCAAGCAAATGATAAATATTCATTTTTATCAAAGAGAGCTTTGAGGTTACAGCATCTATGCACTAATTTTCATTCTTCATAAATGTTTGGAAGTGAGGTATTTATAGAAAATGTTGAAAATTAGGGCAAAAATATGCGATTGTTTAGAAAACAACGCCCTAACGGGCGTATGCCACATAAGAACGCATCAGGCGCAAAAGTTTTAGAACAAGGGCCGCACCCCAATGAATGTGCGCTACTCAGGCGCATAGCATGTGTGAGTATTCTCAATAAATGGCCCTTATGCGCAGCTTAAACGCACATCAGGCATGGGCATTTTGGATAAACAATGTTCATATACTGTTTGGGTTCATTGCAGGAGTAGGCATTCTGGTCAAAATACGCACATACACGCATCAGACGCAGATCAAACGTGAATACTAGGAGATGGCACATTTACGAACAATGGGCATATATATGGCACTAATCTTCATCGATACAAGAGAATTTTTCAAACTATCTATTTTACCCAATTACGGAATATGCCAATAAAAAATTCTTAACAAATCTTATAGGTGTTCATAGCATAACAAAGTTGAGCATAATTTTCCCAACAGACTAATTGCTTTAAGTCACATTCAGTAAGATGTACCCTCTATGAACATCTGAATCCCATTGCTTCACTTGATAGTTTGATACTAGAAGCATTCCTGTAACTATGAAGCTTCCATTTAGTTCTCATAGGCTACCTTAAAGCTTGAAATACAGGGAAGGAACAAGCATATAAATCAGAGGTAATATTTCCCGTCAGATAACCAATTCACATTCATTGGTGCAAAATATTGAAGAATAACAAATAAATATTTGATAAATTGGTGCCGCCTGTTGAATATTCTAGAAAAAAGACAACAGACAACTTCTCAAAAACTTGGTTTGCAAGCCTTAATAACCTCAAAAACTAGACAGCAACAAAATCAATTTGCAGTACAACACACTGGACAAAAATGAGGCATTGTAGCTTGCCATTTGCTCATCATAAAATCCAGATGTATGCTGAATATGTTCCAAAGGGAACAAAGATCAGGTATATGGATCACTTCAATTCCACATAAAAGGGAATTTAATACATTGACCAATTTTGAGCAATTTTAATCCTCGTCTAACAATGAATACCAAAAGGGACCAAGAGAAAGAACCAAACCCAATATGAATAGTCTAAATAAATCCCAAATTCGTACTTACCAACAAGTGCAACGAGATATCTTTACAATCTCTAAATACTGACTGTAAAGCAACACTGGCTTCATCGAGCAATTGTAAGACACCATAGTGCAATTTTGCCAACAGACCTCCAGTGCTTCCATTTTCTTCTGCCCTCTTTATGGTTACAGACTGTCAAAATCAAATAGATAGATCATAGAGGGGATCACATTGTTAACATGTAGATCTATATAGTAAATCAGCCACGGACAGACATTAGACTTCTAAAACTACATGGTTTAAGTAGAAGAATTGAAATAACCAAGGCAACACAACTAACCTGGGCCTCAGCCAAGCAGATAAGACTCAGAGCAGAAGATACATGAGCTGTAGCTTCTGCTGGCTTTTCTGGAGGCAACATAGGCTTTAATGATGGAAGAACCTCCCAAGCCAGGTAGCTGTAAACTCCAGCAGCTTTTCTCGAAAGAGTCGCAGACTGCACCAAATCTATAATAAAGCTTCAAATGTAAAGTGAAAAGGCAACAGCAATGATCAAATTAACTACAAGAAATAATAAAATGCTATATCTTACCCTCCGAAAGAAGTTCAAAAGCACGCTCACGTATAATCGCACCATAAAGGGAAAGGCTCATTCCAAGCTCAAACTGCAAACTATCAATTTGGAAATACTTTGGACCTGTAAATTGTAAGAAAGATGATGATCCAAGAGTACTTGTCCAACTTATCTTTAGGTCTGAAATCCATTTATTTATGCTTTGTCTGTTGCTAATTGAATCAGCATGGAAAATCAAATTCTCCAACAAGGGGAAATATTGTTCCAACTTTTGCAGATCCTGTGACATTCCAAATTCATTTGGTTTAAGCATGAGGTGCAACTATCTGACAGTAATAAGGAATGATTAATTCCAATTCCACAGGTAGTTCAAACCACCCAGATACAAACTACCCGAATATATTCTGTGCATTTCATAAAAAACTTATCCATGAACATCACATATTGAGAAATTATTAGGACTCAAGACATTCAATAGAAGAATCTAATTCACCTGTTGATAGCGAGAAGTCAGACCCCCAGACATTTCCCTAGCGATAGCATCTGTAATAAAGCTTGTCTCATTAATGGATTCTTCAATTGCTCTACGCTTGGCACTTAATTCTTTTAGCTGCTCGAGACTGGCAGAGTCACGTGCACTGAACACGTCTTGAAATACAACCTGTGCATGTAAACATTTTACACTACGTCTTATACTCATCTATCATAATAGAATCAATTATTCTTCTTTAAAGGTGGGTGAGATAACCATGATGTTGACATGATTTACTTACTAGTTAGGACTTGACGTTTTCAAAACACTCATGATTTGCTTAGTAACCTACATGGGAAATAGAAAAGCAGGAGAAAAATTACGGGTAAAAGAGAAAATATGGAAATCTTTTTTAGCATATTCTTAAGGAAACCTCGCCTTCAGACTCTCACTCTTGAAGGAAACCCCTCCTCCCGGCAATGGAGGAGCTGCCAGGAGGCTCAGAGGCTATTGCAATTGGGAGGCAAAAGAAGAGGCTGCCAAAGAAGCAGAAAGCAACAGTGAATCTGCTAGGTGATATCTAGCAGGACTTCAAATATGAAAGTCTACCTAGTTGCTCGATGACTAGGAGTGCCAAGCACAAATCCACCTTCCTCGAAATGGTTATGAGCAAGTGGCAGGATCAAAGGGCAACAGCAGAGGAGATGGAGGACAACATCGCCGACGACAGCAACATCTCAGTTGATTACTCAGGTGAATGACCGTCAATTTCTTTATCAAATAAACTAAAAGAAAACTTATTCAAACTGTGGGAGCTTTCAGTAATTATTAAGCTCCTTGGTGTCCACTCAGAAACCAGGCCTTGTGTGCCGAGATCCCATCCCTCTAGAACACTAATGGAGGATTAAAAGTCATAGACTTGGATTTTAACTATTTTCTGTTTGATTTGCAACAAGAGAATCAAGGTGTCATCTCAAGGACCGTGTGTGATCTTCCAACACTACCTCAGAGTAAGACCTTGGTTACTGGATTTCTGCCCATCAAATCAAAGCACCGCATCAGCGGTGGCGTGGGTTAGGTTTCCAGGGATTCCGGACCACTTTTTCCCAAAGGATGTCTTATGGGCAATAGGGAACAGATAGGGATCTGCTAGAGAGGATATGCGTGGCTAGGAGTGTCAGTGAAAGTTAAGTATGAAGGACTTGCAAAGATATGCTTTGGCTGTGGAAGGGCAGGGCATGTTCTGAGAGAATGTTGAGTATGAAGGACTCCAGACCACTATCCACTGGGGGGAAGAACCGGGAACAACACTTTGGACAATACTATCGACAAACAAAATGCTATGGAAGAATGTCTTAAGGACTAGAAAAGGGGATTGCTTGGCAATATCTCCCAATTGAAAAAGAAACTGGAAAGGCGCATTAAAGGTATCCAAGAAACACTCACTAGAACTGACTCCATCTAGCAAGATGGAGTGTGTAAGCTGAACTCAAGCAATCTAGCAAGATTTTTGACAAAGAAGACACCCACTGGTACCAGAAAACAAGAGCAAAATGGTCCACAAAAGAAGAGAAAAATAAAAAATTTTCTTCTCAACAACAATTGCCAAATGAAGGAAATAGAATAACCAAGCTCAAAGATGAAGAAAGAAATTGGTGCCACAAAATTGAAGAACTTAAAGCCATGTCAGTCAGTCATTTCAAGACTCTTATCCAAGATAATGAGACACAGGGACAGAGAAAATTACCAGAAAGATGGTATCAAGAGTGATGGGCTGGAAAGACTACAAGAAGTCCCAAGGGTCATCGAGATCAAGAATGTGCTCTTCTCCATGCAGCCACTTAAGGCCCCTCACCCTAATGGCTTTCACACCCTTTTCTATCTGAAGTCATGGGATACAGTAAAGGTAGACTGACCAAGGGTGCATTTACTGAAGGCTTCCTTCCGTGGGGAATTAAACACACAATCGTTGCACTCATCCCTAACGTGCACTCTCCTGAGTCCATCAAGCAATTCCGGTTAATCTCCCTCTGTAATTTGCTCTATAAGATCATCTCTAAAGTTATCATGAACCGGCTCAGACCCCTCCTCAACAAACTCATTAGCCCAGCACAACCAAGCTTTCTTTCGAGAAGAACAACTCATAACAATATCATTACCGCCTGAGAAATATTTCACTCAATTAGCAAAGCCAAGGGCAGGAATGAGGGCATCATGTTCAAAATAGACCTTGTCAAAGCTTATGATAAGATCAGGTAGGAGTTTGTCCATGACACACTCTTTTTGCCAGGGCTCCCTCATGCTTTCACAATACTCAAGTGCATTGTATCTCCTCAACCTTTTTTGTAGTCTTGTGGAATGAAGAAGCTTCTGAAACTTTCAGGCCCTCATTCGGCCTGGGGCAGGGGGGTCCACTCTCACCCTACCCTTTTGTACTCTACAAGGAAAGGTTGTCACAGCTGATTAATGGTCAAGTTGAAATTGGAAATGGAAGCACTTCAAAATCTGCTGGAGAGGACCACATATTTCCACCTGTTTTTTGCTCATGATCTGCTATTGGTCACCCAAGCTAGCAAAAAACAAGTTGCCCTCATTACCTCCCTGTTAGAAGAATTCTGGGAAGCCTCTAGACGATGCATCGGTAAGGAAAAAATCACTAATGTACATATGCTCCGGGGCAAACATAGAGATAAGAAGAGAGATTGAAAAATTATACAGATTCAAATTGGTGAAGGAGATGGGAAGATATATGGGCTGGAGATTATTCATGGAAGATACACACAGGCCCACCAAAGGAGTATCATTGAAAAGTTGGAAGGAGGTTGATGGGTTGGAACACAAAGTACCTCTCAGCAGATAGAGCTCTAGCTATTCAAGCCGTTAGCCAAGCCATGCCTATGAATCAAAACAAACTCAGTCGATGTCGAAAAGAACTTGCAAGCAGCTAAACCAGATTAATCGAAGCTTTCTTTGGGGTGACCACAAATTTCACTTGGTGAAATGGGAAGTGTGTCAGCCAAAGATTATGGGAGGGATGAGTTTGAGAAAGGCTTAAGATAACAGCCTTGCACTTCATGGAAGATGTGTTGGGAGATCAATTGAGGATCCAAAAAGCTTTGGGCTGAAATCTTCAAAGCCAAATACTTAAACACATGACAGGAGAGTTCCTTACAATTAAAACAAAGCCTCGAGCATTTAGCACATAGCGTAGCATCCTCAAAACAAGACCACTTCTCCTAATAGGTACGAAATGGACCATTGGCAATGGTAAGAAAGCCGGCTGCAAGAAGGATTGGTGGATAGGAGATGGGCTTTTGACCTTAAAAGCTTGCACCTGCATACCACCAGATGAAATCAACCACAAGGTTGCTGACTATCTGACTCCAAGGGGCGAATGGAACTGGGGGAAGCTAACAGGGAAAAGTCCAACATGATATTGGTATTGATCTTAGGGAGCACCATCACTTTAACAAAAGAGGACGAGGATGATATGGGAAACCAACTCGAGAAGCTACTCTGGAAAGTTTGCATACTAGATGCTTGAGGACCATTTCAATCAGGGAAACAACAGCTGGAAAAAACTGTGGAACGTGAAATTCCCTCCAAAATTCAAGGCCTTCCTATCCTCAAGAACAAACTCCTCACTAATGTCCAAAGGGTGAGGAGGAAGCTTATGAACTCCGATACATGCCTGGCTTGCAGCCTTCCTGAGTGTTAAGGAGGGATTAAACATTGGTCAAACAAACACGGAAGATGATGTTGGGGGGCACACGGCATAGGGATTTCTTCCAGCTCCCCATCAAAGCAAGGATTCACAAGTATGCGATAAACAACAAAAGGCCTCACCTCATGCATTTTTGTTGCATCTGGTGCTGGTGCAATAGAAGCATATTTGAGGGAGATGTGCCACATGAGATCATCCCCGAAAAATCCATTTGGAGCCTGGCAGATGAGCTCCTCGTTAAAGGCCACTTTATAAGATCCAAACTCTAAAATTCATATGATGATGTTGAATTTAAGTAAATTGGTGAATTACTAAGATTGATTATAGGTTCGGATTAGACAAATGCAACAATTCAACTTTGATCATTTGTTATTGTTGTTTCGTACATTTCTCATTCACAATTATCCACATATATAAATTATATATACTTTGGTAAGCATTAGACTCACTCTTATTGTCTTTTGTTAATCTTTCAAATTAGCAGGTTCGGATGTCATAAGTAAGGATTTTGAATTTTGGGAGAACATTTCTGAAAGATTAGTTTAAGAATGATGTTATCATATTTTGAAAGTTTTGATGTAGCTATGGTTTAAAATAGCTTTTGTCTAGTATTGTATTTTGATGACCGGCATGCATATTACTTTGGATTTTCTGTTTCCACAAATCAAATATTAATTAAAGAATGCTTTTCCTTTTAGATTTTCATTGATCAAGTATTAGGTTATTTTAAAGCCACTTTAAAACGTGGCTTTTAGATCTTGTTTCTTATTTATTATTGGAATTGTCTAACAATATCACTTGCAGGGTCCCACCCCACTTTAGGTTAAATTTTGATTATTAATTATTTAATTATGTGTTTGAAACTGGGGTCATGACACTTCATCTCATCCATGCATGAGAACAAAAGAACGGAACCCTAGGAACCCAAAAGGCTGGAAAGCAGCACCTAAGAGCTAGATCAAAACTAACATAGTATTTGGTTTTGGATCACTCCCTCGTGGGTACTGCAATAAATGGACTAGTCATCGAGAGGACGTATGATATCCGCGCATGACATACTCAGATGAAAATGTCAAGCAAAAATCGCATATTGTTTATGCGAGGTCGATCGATGGTTGGTTGAGGGTCATCTAACCAACAAAGGGCGCCGAAGGGTTTCGTGATATTCACACGAAGGTTAGCCGATAATTGGTTGAAAGTCAACAGAGTGGTGCATAATGGGCATTTAAGGGACGCACGTGTACTGTTTGCCTAGAGAAATAACACCGGATACACACGTGAGGAAAGCATGTGCGTAATTTGTCCAGAAAGGTCATGCCTAAAAGGTACTTGTGTGCCATTTGTGCGGGGAGGATGTGCCTGATTGGCGCTTGTGCACCGTTTCTAATATAAAGTCGCGCCTGAAATAATTTTAGGTATCCGAAATTATTTACTTACACAATGAGCGTTACACAGAGAGAGAAAAGAAAAGGAGATAAAAGGAAGTGGTTTGGCATCCAATTAAGGTTTGACTTGAGTTCTATTTTTTCCAAGTTCAAATACGTTGTTCTAGTATGTTTTCTAGAACGAAGTATCATTTGGTTGCTCTTATTTCTTGGTATATTTTCTCTTATGGGTTGTTAGATGCACAGAGGGGCAGATATTCAACCATTTTTTACTTGGATTATAATGAGAGGATTTCGAATGGGGTTATTTTATAACTGGCATTATCATTATAGTAAATTTATTCAGAATGTATCCTATGATTTTTCTCTTACTTGAAAAGGACTTTCCACATTAAGAATCGTTATGTATTTTTATATTTTTTATACTCACGAATTTGATAGTTGACATTTGACGGATGATTCAGGTTTATTCTACTGCGTCAGCTGCGCGTGTTTTGGTTGATTCCAACTACATAGATGCTAGCAAAAACAAGGAAGGTATGCCTACCCTAGGGATATCGCTAGAGATGATAGATAGGGGAAGATGGAATTTTGGGTTCTTTGGGAACCTAGGTTTCG
>JAOVVI020006381.1:0-15665 GCA_028571085.2 Nepenthes alata | reverse complement strand
GTCTCTCGGACCGCTGTCGTGGCCTCGGCCTTTCGGACATTAGCCTTTGCTCTTGGGCCGCGTAGCCCCTTTTGGTCCGTGGACGTAATCTTTGGGCTTTTCTCTTTTGGGCCTCTTACTTAGGCTGCGCTTCATGGGCCCTTATATTGGGGCCCAACAAGTATTAAAACTCTCTTAAAGTTGTCAAAGCCTTCCCCTTGGCATTTGACATCTCTCAAGACCTCCTCCATATGATAAATTCAAACTTCAACCTGAGCAACTCATGTGCCTTTCATCTTAGTAGTAACCGAAGCCTAAGCCTCCATGGCGCTTATCATATTGGCAATGTCACCTTCCAACACGATAATGGTTGCCCCTTAGTGAGACGTTAGCTAACTCTTTTGTAGCCTTAATATTCCTTCCCTATAGCCTAGTGTAGCTATACCCTATAGCAAACTCTTGCTCTATTACCAATTGTCATGGGACAATAATTCTCATATCTTATCCTTTCAATACTTGTCTAGTTTTCCTCATGTGATGTAAAAAAGAGTCACTTTTTTCACAATATTTCTATCCCAAGTGGATAGAAATATAAAACTTTTAAAGAAAATATAATTTATTATCAAAATTTGAATACAAAGAATCTAAAGTATATTCTAACAACTACAATTGCAAGCTCTCAAAATCAACTACTCTTTTTAGCTATATCACTCTTCAGCTTCACTTGGCTTATCCTTTTCAGGCTTCTTCAAGCTTGTCCCAAACGAGGGATTATCTCATGATACAGAAATCCTATCTTATTGATCCATAATTAGGATTTCACTTCTGGCTTTCACGATTGGTGAATAGGATTCAATTTTTTGAATATTTACTATAGATAACTCTTTCAAGAATACTTTAGAACTAGTATTATTTTCACAACTCCAGAATATTCTAGAGCAAAATACATGTTTGTCTCTCTCTCCCTGTCTCACTCTCTTTAAAATTTTTATTATTCTCTAGGTCATTTTAAAACTTTCTAGGATGACCTAAACAATTTCTCACCGTGCATACACATATTTGCATAATTAAGCTACATGTAAGTATCTTCTAATTGTATGAAATATATGCGTGGCATTTTGTCTCTATGATTTTCGGCAGCCATTGACAGGATGCTACCGAAGGATGCTGCTGTGGTAAGCTTGCCCCCTTCTTGTTCCTATCTTTGTTCTGTAACATCCCCCAGTTTCAGCTTGGCCTGTCTCAACATGGGGCATCACAACCGGCCCTTGGCCATGGTGACAGTGGCAGGGATGTACGACTTTGACTTCATATTCATATATATGACTTTTGAATGGCTTTAGATCTGCCTGATCAACCTCCATGGTAGGGCATGGCATCCAGGAGTCAGTAATGTGGTCCAAAGCCACCATGACCTTAGTCGGCTGGATGCTACTAAAATAGATGGCATCTCCGCGTGACATCCTTGGTTCACCTAAGGCGGCGGAACGAAGCCACCATCTCTCGTAGTATCAAGCGTAACAGAATGCTTAGCCGGTCACTGTATGAAAACCGTCATTCTTTTTTGCATTCCCAGAATATTGTGGCCTGTCCGAATAATTTAGACTTTGAGGGCCCGTAGAGATCCAAAGCTCAACAGGAATAAGATGGAATTTGACCTATAAATTGAAGAAGTCTGTGCGTGTTCCTCGTGCAAAAGGATACCTAAACTCCTAGTACCAAGTGCACATAATTTTATTTTTCATTGCCTAGAAAATTTTACTTATAGCAATCGAAGTCTTTGGTCTGAAATTATCATCTAATTCTTTCTGAAAAGCAGACAATACAAGTAAAATTACTTAATAGGTTAAACCAAATTTTTTATCATATATATTGCTGAGTACTACTTTGATCTTGGTATATTTTGCATTTATTAGCTTATCAGAATAATGCTTCTATTATACTAAATTTTGATATATAAGCACGACTGAAAAAAAAATTGTAAAAAAAACAATTTCATATCCTCATGACCAGTATGAATTTAAAAATATATATATATTATTTGATCTATTAGTATGAATTCTAGACTGAAGCCCATGGAAGCAGGTTCTTACGAAAACATATATTGCTGCAAGTGTTTCGTTCTCTTCTTGTTCTTCAGCTTACGGAATGCAGAGGACTCAATTTGCCTAATTCTCTCCCTGCTAACGCCCATCAACTCACCTATCTCTTGCAATGTCTTCATTCTTCCATCCTCCATTCCAAATCTCCACTTGATTACCTGCTTCTCCCTCAGGCTGAGAGTATCCAGCACCTTCTGAAGATCCTGCTTCATGAACTGCTTCATCAGAATATCATGAGCACCCTCTGCGTCAGGATCTGCAATCACTTCCTGGAAGCAGAAACCATGAGTTCATCAGTGTGTGATTTCAGACAGCACGCGCACTTCCTAATGCAACACAATAATATGACTCATACCCATATGCCAAATTTATTTAGAGAAACAGAAACCCAAATAGTTTCTTCATTACAAAGATAAATTATCATGCATTTTTAAACTCAAAATTGCCTAATATATGAGACAAACATTACACCATCTGATTATGACCTAATTACAATGAAAAAGGAACACACCGAAGGTTTGAGATTCTGGTCATTTCCAATCTTCTGGTCGAGAGACCTTGGAGCTTTGGGAGTAAGTAGTACAGCATTTAACCTTTTCATTGAAAGCCCTGTTGCTTCTGCCACTTCTTCATCGCTAGGCTGTCTTCCATTTTCACTGTACAGTTGCTTTCTAGCTTCCTTTACCCTGAAAGTTGCCTCAACTATGTGAAACTGCATCACAAAAAGTGGGAGAGCAGGCTGAACGCTCAGAAACTTCACCAAGCACACAAAGGATAGACCATGTTCCATCCAAATGGCCTTAGAATAATTACATTGCATAAAAACATATGTTTGGAGGCAATTGGAACCAAAGAATACTTAACAAAATATCCCACAAATATGGAACAACTTAATATATACATATATACTACACATACAAATGTTTTGCCGCCCCCAGGGGGAGGGGGGGGTTAAGTAGCTTGATCATCAGATAACTGAAACTTAATTACTAACTAGAGAGTTGGGAACTGATTATAACTCACAAGTTCATAACAGCCGCTAGAACGTAGAGCACTTATTTATTAGGTAATTAAGGTAGGATATTTAATGCATAGAAGAAAAATAACATTTACCATTTATATAAAAAAAGCAAACCCCTCATTGCATTACAACATTTGTATACCATATTCAAGAATGATAATATACGGAATGTAGGTGCGAAGAAATCCCATTCCTTACGATCTCAATCCAGCCAAACAAACGCAACCTTCATTCTATCACAAATGGAAAATTATTGTTTTGCTAATTATCAAATGGAAACTTACTGGTAGACGAATGGTCCTAGAGTGATCAGAAAGAGATTTCCTAACTGCCTGCTTAATCCACCAATGAGCATATGTAGAGAACTTGAATCCTTTTGATGCATCAAATTTTTCAGCACCCCTCACAAGTCCTCTACATCCTTCCTGCAAGCCAATATTAGGATGCCAATATGTTAATTATTGTTCAATAAGTCATCCAATCCATGTGAAGAAGAAGAAAATAATTGATGCTATCCTTTTCTACTTTCACATTTTAGGTTTCTACACACAGTCTTCAATTTGAAGAACCACTCAATATCATTTTAGTAGGGAGAACAGGTAGAAACCTGAACAAGATCCTGGAGATTCATCCCAGCTCCCTGATAATTCTTTGCTATAGAAATAACAAGCCTTATGTTGCTTTTGATCATTTTATCTTTGCAGAAAACACCATAGTTCAAACGCTTTCTCAGGGTCATCTGATCAACTCCTGCAGCAGCAGCCCATTGTGCAAAGGTAGACTGACCACCGCATCTTTCTTCCAGCTCCTCATAGAGCTTTTCTAGTTTCAGCAAGTCCTGAAATAGAAAGGTCACAAGGACATTCTAACAATAAAATATATGATAAATACAGACTGGATTAAGAATGTTTTCTGCCAAATAATCTCATTTTCCCCGTCCTACTCTGAATAGACTACCACCTCAGTTTTCTAATTTCATAGGTAGAAAAATGATAATAAAAATTAGCCATTGGGTTAAGATATATTCTGCATAATACGTTCCAAGATGTGTGAATGTGAACCAAACAAGACAAACTAAAATTTCCGTGAGGGAAAAGGTTTATCAATTGAAAGAAAAACTCTTCCTGGGAATACTTCCCAATAGGAAAGCTCCCAAGAAGTGCAACTTCCTCAGCAATAAATCTAAAGCAAATAGGGCCTTCAACTAAGAATGCATTCTGCACATAACAGATTTGTCATAACATCATTTCAAGGCCTCCATAATGATGCTTCAATGGCAAGAGTTGGACAGCTAGACACATGCCCTTTTAGTGGCTAAATACACTTACAACTTTTGTAAAGCTTCACTTTGCCTGATCCAAGGCAACATGCTCAGAAAGTTGAGCCATAAGATCTTTTATTACCCGAAGTCTTCCGATGCCTGCTGCCCATTCCCCCTAGCATCTCCAACCCCAACTGGAGCACTATTTTTTTTGTGATTGCATTATTTGGTGTACATTTTAGATATGGATTATGTTAGAACATACTTTAGGATATTCTATAATATATTCTTTGCAAAAATAGTTTATTATTTTTTATATTTGTAAATAACCCTATATATATAGATATGAATAGACCCAATCCTAGCATGGGGTTTTCTATTCTGGCTTTTAAAATCCATAACCTGGTGGTCTGCTTCCTTTTCTGCTTTCATTTGTTGGAGGCTGCGGTTGCCAATCTCTGATTTCATTACGGTTTCATGTGTTCTTCCGTGCAACTGTTCAAAAATTTCCAATCTGTTTATGTTTCTTCTGTTGCTGATTCTTTTATGTTGTGCTGCAGTTGCTGATAATTTAATTTTATTATTTTAGTGGTTGCGGCTGGCAATGTGGTTATTTGTTGATTACCATGGCTACTGAATACATATTTGGTGGGAAAGGCATTAGCATAAAAACGATTTGTTGTCACTATCGTAAAGTTGGCCATACACAATAAGAGCTTGTAGCTACATGGTAAGCCTACTACAACTACTAATCGGAATGTCCCTAGGTTCAATCTAGAAACCATGTCAACTATCTCTCGGTGTCTTCTCAAACTTAGGTCATTGACTTTGGTGTCACAAGACTGGATTCACAAGTACATTGTCTAATTATTGATTGTGCTCCATTGTTTTTGAAATTATTTTGGCTAATAGCTCCACTTTTAATGTTGAGAGAGTTTGCGCGGCCTTTCTCACACAGACTTTGCATCTCTCATCAATTTTTTTTTAATCAAATTTTTCATTTAATTTGCTATTAATTAATAAATTCATTGAACAATATAATTGTTATATAGTATTTTTCTCTAATCATTGTGAGTTTTAGGATTTTACTACGATGAGTTATTGGAAGAGGTCGTCATAACTCAAGAGACCTCCGCTTATTCGATGAAAAACCCAGTCCTATTGTTTATTCTAATACCACTTCTATGCCCTTGACACTCAGTATAGATTGGATCATCTCTTTCTCTCTCTCTAATCTGAAAAAATTATGTCCAACTCTGACTTTTGATATTGATTTGTCTTGAGTTATGTCAATTTGTCAAACACTATCATAGGTCATATTTACCTCAAGTAAATCCACGTGCTTCTGCCTTATTTGAGTTAGTACCCATGAATGTCTAGAGATCAAAAAAAAAAAAGAATGTCCAGAGATCACATCTAGTTTTGTCTAAGACAGGATTTCGCTACTTTGTTATCTCTCCAAATTCACAAGTTACCTGGTTATACTTATTAAAAAATTATTATGAGTTATCATTTTATATATGTTCTATAATGAAATTAAAACCCAATTTTCTACTACTATAGTACTTTACAGAGTGACAATGATCATGAATGTTTTTCAACTTCTTTTCTCGTTATTTCTATCCCATCATAGGATTTTTCATAAGTCATCTTATCTCAACACATTACAATAGAATAGAGTAGTAAAGAAGAAGGATAAGCACTTGATAGAAATTACTATAGCGCTCTTATTCCAAATGGGAGTTCTAAAGTATTTTTGGAGTGATACAATATTGATAGCTTGTTATCTTTTTAATTGGATGTCATCAGTTGCTTTTTAGGGGGAGAGTAATTATCATGTGCTATTTTTTGGCAAACTATTATTCCCATGAAGATTTATGGTTGTGTATGTTATGTTCACAATATTCGGTGTTAGGCAACCAAACTTAATCCCATGTCTTTTCGGTGTATTTTACTTAGATATCCTCGCTTTCAAAAAAAGTATTGATGTTTCTTTCCAAAGTTGGGATATTTTTTGTATCCTTTGATATCACAATTTATAAGTCTACATGTTTTTATCCCAATGTGTCCTCAATGAGTCTATTGTCGAGTCCCTCCCAAAGATGATATCCTTGTATATAATATTGTTCTTAAAGTTGCATCTCAAGCACCTTTGTCACATGTGTCTTATAGTCCTCCCATTACTTAGATATAGTTTGTGTTACTCGTTGGGTGTTTGGTATTTCTCTGAGAGTGGATCTCGAGCTGACTACTACTGAGCCAATTATTCTTACAAATGCTCTTAATCAGAGAACCAATTCAGACCTTTCTATTGCATTACAAAATAGTCATCACAATTGTGCTCAGTATCCATTATCAAATGCTGATGTTTTATCTTCTCAGAACATTTGTCTCCACCTTAGATTCTACTAATGTGACTCGATATTTATTCAAAGTTATTTCTCATCTTGGTTAGTGGGCAAATATGTTGGAAGAAATGGCTACAATCGAACATAATCACACGAGATCAAGTTTCTTTGCCCCCACAGAAAAACCCATCAGCTATACATGAGTTACACAATGAAAGTCAACTTTATGGGTTGGGCTATCCTAATGCCGTTTTTTCATGTCACCAACTTGACTTCTATCAAGCTTTTCATTTTGTTGGTGTCTATTCAACATTGGCTTATACATCAGTTAGACATAATGAATGTGTTCTTACATAGTGAATTTCATGAGAAAATTTATTTGAAGTAACATCTAGAGTTTGTTACTTATAGGGAGTCTAGATATATTAGTCGGTTGAATAAGTATTTGTATGGTTTAAAATAGCCACTGTAAGTATAATTTAAAAGATTCAATTAAGTGTTTGACTTTGAACTCTTTTTTTGTGACCGCAATCACATACATTCTATCATCACTCCAATATGAGGTTATTCTTCTTATTATGCATATTGATGATATTGATTACCGACAATAACAATATTAACATTGCAAATCTAAAATTATTGCTTTAAAGTCATTTTAGATGAAAGATCTCGACAATTTACATCATTTTCTAGGCATTGAGGGTGTCAGGTGCCATTCTGGCATCTTTCTGCAAAGAAAGTACATTATGGATTAACATTGAGAAACTAGTATGGTAAATTCAAAAACTTATGATATTTCCATAAATCTAGGAATTAAGTTATCACTAAATGATAGGGAGATTTTTGCTAAACCAAAAAGGTACCGATGACTAATTGATTAACTCTATTACCTTATTGTGACTTATTAGATATTGGTTTCTTATCTAGTGTTGTGAGCAAATTTTTCTCTTCTCCTTGTGCTCCTCGTTGGAAGGCTATGATACATATTATGAAATATCTCAATGACATACTATAACGAAGACTTGTTTACAATGATCACAGTTATAATCAAGTTTATTTTTTTTTTAATATTGATCAAGTTGGGTTGTCATTTGATCAGAAGTTTACCACTAATTATTGTGCTTTTTGTTGGAGGCAATATTATGACATGGAAGAGTAAGAAGCAAGATGTGATAGCCAAATCAAATGCACAATCAAAATATCGTGTATTGTTACATATTACCTTTAAAATGATGTGACTTCAACAATTACTTGAGTATTTGGTTGTAAGAGTTCTGGGTCTTCTTATCTATGGTGTGATGATCAAATAGTCATCTATATTATATCAAATTTGATATTTAATGAGCGCATAAAGCATATCAAGTTAGATTCTCACTTTGTTTGTGGAAAGTTTTAACAAAGTATAATTCACATTTGTCATAGCAACCACTAAAGATCAGCTTGCAGACATTTTTTACCAAATTTTTTAGTAGAGTTTGAGTTATGTATATTTGTACCAAGTTGAGCACAATCAACATATGTGTTTTAGCTTAAAGGTGTATGTCAGAATATATTAAAATATACTACTAGAATATGTTTTAGGATATTCTAAGGTATATTTTTGTAAAGGTAGCTTAGCATTTTTTATATTTATAAAAAAAAATTATATACACATATGAATAGACCCAAACCTAGCACAGAGTTTTCACATCTTACATTCCTACGCCATGAAAACATGAGTTGTACCCCATTCAAATAAAATAAGAGAAACTTGAAGCTAGACTAACACAGCTGAACACCAATCAAATAGTAAGGACACAATTTACCGTTCTAAAAACAAGTAAAATTACGTTATCTCAACAGAAGCCTCATGTCCTCAATATGTATGCTATGAGAGCCCACAACTTTTCAATTCTCTTATAATGTATATCTGACTTTTTATGCTCTAAACTTCCAGAAATTTATAAAATTTGTTACTACATCTTTTAATGTTTCCCATTAAACTTTGGCCCTTCATATCACATCTATAATCCCACCATGTCAATCTACATTTTTTTCTTTTCCAATATGACATCTTCATTTCTAATACAGGCAACGCATCCAACGTAATTCAATCTTGTAGGCACAACTCCTATCCCTCTCACAGTTAGCCATGTGGCTCAACCACATGATGGCCAGTCCATTAATCAACTTATTCAAAGACTTTGAATCAAAGGCCAATTTAGGGGTCCCATGTCTGCGCGATTGGTGCCTATAAATTAACCATAACTTATTCATTATCTACTCTTTCTTTATTATGGACCTATCAAACCTGTAAGCGCTTATCTCTAACTTTGGTGCTCAAACATCAGCATAGAGGTCACCATATGCTCTAAGCTTAGCAATAATGACTCATTTAGCCTGTCACCATATGATCCAAGATTAGCAATAAAGACTCATTTAGCCTGTTGTTTCATCAATTTAAAATTTTTGAAGTCTTCCCAATTTCATTAGCGTCACCTTGATAAATAACACATTATTTTCATTTAATTACCTTTTTGGATATCTTTAGCCACACCCAGCTCCCAGTATCACAGAAACTCTTCTTGTGTATTCTCGTAAGACTTCTTTCGCCAGAGTATATTCATGTTGAGAAGGAAAAAAGAGAACGCGTCATAAGCCCACCGTAAGTGACTGTCAAAATCAAAGCATCATAAAAGCCTTAATATAAGGGTGTCCCAATGCATGACTTCCTCACACCGCATGATATAGGGAGGCATAAATACCTCCACAAAGGACAGAAATCGTCCCCTTTGCTCCCCAAGCTTTTTTTCTCTAATAATCCCATTTCTTAGATCAATTTTACTTGAAAAATATCAATCATTATTACAGGTCAGCAAAAATGTCATTTGATCCATTCATTTCAAATTATTAGCTCCAAGGTTGGCTAAATTAGAACTAACATTTCATTATTAACAAAAATTAACTAATAAATTGGAATTGACAATCATTCCAATAAAAGAGAGAACATTGAAAGTCAGATGCTGACATTTTCCCATGGGAATTACTGGTAATAAATCATAAGCCTAGGACATCATGTGAGAGTGCGGTTATGATCATCTGAGTAAGATGACTCTCACATCTATCTAATAGCTAGAATTAGAAATTAGATGGATAAATGGAGATTATATCAAGTGATTTAAATTATTATTCAATCTCTACCATTTATCTATCCAACTTTTAATCCTAATTGATGAATGGGTGTGAGATCCTCCCACTAAGAGGACCATAACAGCTCTTATCATGTGAATATTGTCATTGTACTCGTAGAAAGGAATTCTTAGAGAACAATTTGAAATATTATAGAAATAATTTTTCAGTTAAGAACGCTGAAAATGAGAATAATGGCAGAAGAGTACTTATGCATCAAAAGAAAGCTTTCTTATAAAGGTAGAATCTAACTATCAGTGCCATGGTAAACTCAGTTTCATTAACTGCCCATTTAGTTCTTTCTGATTATTCTCAGATGTAAACTACATTTCCATCTGCTCAAATACTATTTTGGAACTCCATAATAGAAGCATTCAGCACGAGGTATATAGTGACTTTTTATACATTTGACTTTTTTTTCCTGAGATGTAAAAAGAGCATAATTGAAATGTTTTAAATGACATCAGTGAAGTCAGAATATGATACCTGGATATGTAAATACCTGGATTCTGTAGAATCCAGTTCACAGAAGAATATGTAAATACCATGTGAATCATACCTGGATTCCTTCTGACAACTCCAGCTCTTCTGTAGCAGTAAGAAGCCTGGAACTGCTGGTCGTACCTCTCAGATAACGCAATGGATCAGAATAGTCTACATCTTGCAATGATGTATGCTTTTTCCTGCTAGTGAAACCCTGTTTTGCAGAAACAGTATTAGCAGCAGCATTCTCTGCTGCCTTTGCTCTTCTAGCTTTCCTCTCTAATTGCCGCTTTGATTTAACAGCTATACTCCTTGAATGTTGTGCTAGCAAAATTTCAATATCTTCATTTATTGACTCCAAGCCATCAGGTTCAAAGATGGGGTAGCCTACACTAAGAGCCGTCTCACCTCTGACACAATTTGTAACAATTGCAGCTTGTTTACTTTCCAAGAGATGATCAGTCCCGTACTGCAATAATTCACCTTCAAGTTGTAACCTTTCAGATTTCGATCCCGATTTTACATGAGGGCTAGCTTGGGCCACCATTGCTGCATCCTTTGCATACCTTGCTGCTGCTCTTGCTAGAGCTACTGCTTCAGCAGCAGCTGCAGCAATAACAGCTTCTTCACTTTCGATAAGTATTTCCGTGGGCTTTGCCTATAAAAAATAACAGCATACCTATAACATGCCCTCTAGAATCATCCACTTACTACAAACATAAAAAACACTTACACAACAAAGAAAATGTCTGATGCTAAAATTGTGTGGACTTTTCAGACAGGTTGCTTTTAAATGTGAAGGAATCATTCTTGTTGATGGACGAGCTGTCAAACTTTCTGGTTTGTTTTAGATACAAGGAATAGCTATGTTACACCGAGTCTTCAGTTTATCCAGAACAACTGCGTAAGAAATATCTAGGACACCTATAACAGACAAAGAATAACAATATTGATGCTCTAAATAATAGCCGTGAAATAAATGCAAAAGTTTGATAGTATTAACACCCAGAGTCAAACATAGTTATGTGTCTAGCAATGTAAGCATCTGAGAAACAGAGCTGATAGCACCAAAAATCGACTGTAAAGAAGTACAACCAAGTTGAAAGAACTAGTATATGTTGTTAAGAAATATACCTGTTTTCTAGAGGTTTTAGGTAAAACAGGGATAGTAAAGTAGATAGGATGTGAATCCAGGTCTTGGTCACGGCAAGTAGGTTGACAACCACCAAGCTATCTCGACGTCACCAAAGTATACAACTTATTCTTCAATCTCTTATGATGTTGAATATGAGTAGTGAGTAAAAAATGTTCCATGTGAGGAAACCAGGGGATGAGTTATAGAAAATTGAAGTGGTGAAGATGAAGAGATAATAGTCTAGAATTTCCCCAAGGAAATCTAGTGATGACAGTATCTAGGTAGTGTTTGTATTATTTATTTTGCCAACACATTACTATGAGTGAATTGCCTCAATCATCTCCTCAGAATCAGGCCTTTTCATATAATTAACACAAAAGTGAAGGCATTTAAGCTAATTTTTATTCTCTTCTTTGAATGCCCCTTTTTCTCTAGTTTGAGTCCATCAAACTACATCAAGATTTTTAATCTTGAATCCCAAGACTTCCCTAGCCTAACATCCATATTTAAACTTCCCAGGCCCAGCATCAGAGCTGTGAGTCTCCCTTCAAAGAACCACCTAATTGGTTCATTCATCTTTACCTCCCACTTACCACAAGCAGACATTCTCATTGCTTTAGCCAGGAAATGAAGAAAAATAAGCCCCCTTCAGATTCCATATAAATGATCTTCCTTCCCTAAAGACAATTAAAGCCATATAGACTCAATAAGGACCCATCACTTAAGAGTTAAGACCATCCCCCCAAACCATCAAAAGCAAGATCCGTGAGGGTAAAGGCTAAAAATCAAAGCAGGCCTCACATTTAGAGTTCGCCGAAACCAGAGTATGAGGCTATTTCACACACACTGCACATTGAATAGGCCATGCTCAAGCTCCCATGATCCAACTTTCCAAGCCCTATTAGAGTGGACAGACCTTGAGGAAGCCAAATAAGTCTTATTTAAATTTCCCAAACAAGAACTCCCACGTTAGGGACTTCTGAGGACGTCGACCATGATTTTTACTATGTGACCATTCCACCACTGAATAAGAATTCTTTTATCAAATAAAGGTCATTCATTTGTGAAAAATTAATACTGTTTTTTGGAAAACATCAACAGGAATTTAGAATATCTAACAATGAGTTCACATCTATCCATTTTCCGTTTGGAAAAATAGAAAAATACTATTTTTATAGTTTTCTATCTTTGAACTGAATTTAGAAAAACTCAGAAAATATTAAGAATGATGTTTTCCAAAAATTTCCGCTAGTCAAAAAGATGTGTTTTCTACAGTTTTCTAATCTAACTTATATAACAATTTCTTGAGTAGTTGTGATGGTAGAAACATTATTCTACATGCTTATAAATTACTATATGCCATATTTGAAGCATTATTTTATAACATGTGATCACAATTTAATTTACCACCAAAAAGACAATTTGATTTAAATTCACAATTAACTTATTTGAATTTTTTAAATCTTTTTTCTATATAATTAGCCAATAACTTTATGGAAGTTTTTTCTATCATTATACATGATATTTTCTACACAATGGGGAATATGGCTCACTAGCTATTAGAAGCCAAAGTGTGGTATCTTTTCAACAGCTAGATTGGTTTCTAACATTTTCTATGACTTAAATGACCATTTTGGCATTACTATTTTAACAAAAAAATTAAACTAATAGCATAGTAAATTTAAATGATCAAAGTTATTAAAAATAAGTGCCTCATTAATAGTCTTTGTATCATTGATAGTTACATTTAACTTATTGACAATTAAATAACATAGATAAGACTATAAATTGGGGTACTACTTTGCTTAGACTCACCTTGTTAATTTAACGAGATTAGAATTAGTTTTGAGCACATTTCATTAACATTATGAATTAACCTTAAAAAAATTGAGCACAACTATTCATTGAGATATCACAAATTCAGTTCAAAAGTTGGCGTAATACAAATGAATCTAAACAAGCTCATAAAATAGGTTCGATTCAACTTGTCATGTTTCTTGAATAGAGAGCTCAACAAGCTTTAATCAACATTTTCATGCCAAAACCTATGTAACTTGATTTGACTATTAAAACTAATTGTATGACAATGGACCATCGACAACCATGTAACTTGATTTGACTATTAAAACTAATTTTATGACAATGGACCAATGCATTGTGGACAAATATTAGTAATCATTGACCTGTGGAAAAAGGTTTGTTTCTAACATAGACAAATGAGCATATATGGAAATGGAAATGTAGAAAGGAAGAAAACTATAAACAGAAAATAGAAAATTGTTGGATTGGTATTTTGCCCATTTTCCAAGATACCCCACTATCGCTCTCCATGGGAGTTTGGGTCGTGTCTCAATCCTAAGCATCATTGGCTAGGCCAGCCATTACATAACCAACTACCTAATACTATACAGGCTAATCAAATAGCCTTTTTAGCTTTTTTTCCGGATTTGACTGAATTGTTCAGCGGGAGTTTTCTTCCAAAGCTGCAAAACTAATGACTCTATTAGAAAGTCAAATTACCAACATTTACATTACTTTTCAAGGGATGATATCAGTAGGATAGTATGAGATTGCACATGTTTATGGATTGAATGAGATTCAAACAATGAAAATGGTTGAATTCGCCCTATGATGTTATATTTTGCTGAAAAAATATTCAAATTTTTGCAACTTTTATCTAAAGGTAGTTAATTAGGAAACAATTAGAGAGATTTTTGAATCTAGATTTGAGTCTTTTCATACATACAATTTAACGACCTCCTTTTTTCATAAAACAAAATTTTAATGATAGCCTTGTTTTGGAATTGTTTTATTCCTTTTTTATAATTATTTATTTTTTATTTGAAGTAAAAAGATTGAAAAAGGTCATGGAATACTGCCAGTTGGACTTATAAGCTTAATCTTGATAAATTTCCTTCTTAAACGGGACTTCTTTTCCCTGTCAAGAGTACCATGAGAAAGGGCTTATGGGAATACCATGCAAAGCTAGAGAAAGAGTAGTACTGGAAGGGCAAGTCAAATATCCTATTTAGATAAGTTAAAATATGTAAGGTACGGGTTTTCGGAATGTGGCATATATGACTAATTAAGTTAAAAAAAGAGAAATGAGGTCTTAAGACACGGGATGAAGTGGATCGAAGGCCGAGGGCCTGGAATTGGAGAAATTAAGAACCGGCGTTGTAATCTCGAAATATTAATCCAAAATTATGAATTGGGTTTTAAATGATGGTAATCTCGGGGTATTAAATTAATGTAATCACAATTGGATTCGAGGTATGTGGAAGGATATGTTTCAAGTCAGAAATCGGACGGAGGTGCCGTGCAAACTGCTGGGTGCACAACTCAGCAGATCGGCGCTTGCTGGGTGCTCGAGCACCCGGCGAGGGCCGAATCAAAACCCGAGCGTGCCCGCTGTGCACCGCAAATGACGCTCGAGCGCCAATCCGCATAAAAGCTACGTTCACACTTTTATAACCATTGGGCACGCGGTTTTGGGGGGAGGGGAACAGAGCGTTCGGGGAGAGAGGGGGGAGGGAGAAGAGAGAGAGAGGAGCAAACGAATGCCCTTGGGACAGATTCCGACTTCACGCTAGCTGAAGAAATTATAGAGCAGGTCGAGGCAAGTGCTCTCATACCCTTTTCATTATCTCTTTCAAATTTTCACTTGTTTTCTCTCGGGTATTTTTATTTCGGTACCCACCCAAATCATGAGAAATGTGAAACCTATGACCCTAGTATAATTTATTTATTGTTTGTGACCCGTTTACCCCACCAATTTGCCCAGTTTGGCCGCGCCCAGATGATTTTGGCTCTGATTTTTGGGGATTTTGCATAAATTGAGATTGGAATATCATTACCCATATCCTAGATAAAGTATTTTATCGATTGGATACCCAATTTGGTTGATTTATGTGGATTTTCGTTCGCGAAATCCTAAACCAACACCCGAACCCCATTTAAGCTTTTGTTTCGAGTTTGATTATAAATTGATTTAGGGTCATAATTACCCATGCATTGAATTTGATAATTTACCCATTGGATGTCCAAAATTTCGTGAATTAACTAATATGCGCACTTGTGCACTGTTCACGTACACTGTTTACCCGAAGACAATTAGGAATTTTGCATGCTTCCATCGTAATTAATTGTTAAGTAAGCTATGTCTAAT
>JAOVVI020006380.1:0-15666 GCA_028571085.2 Nepenthes alata | reverse complement strand
TTTTGTTTAATTTTTCAATAATTCCCCCCAACCCAAAAAAAAAAAAAAAAAAACCGAGAGAGTGAGGGAGAGGGAAGTGTGAGAATCTTCTTCTGTCCTTCCCACCTCCAAGGTGTATTTTGTGGTTCACGTTTTTTTTTTTGACTAATTAATTTTTAATATAAATTTTATTTAAAAAAATAATTTTAAAAAATGTAAATCACATCATTTACGCTGTAGAATTTCGTATTATTAGGTACATAAATAAAACCCTCAAACCCTTTCCATCGTCCCATCTTCTCTCGCCGCACGAACAGAGAGGGGGAGAAGCTTGTGGAGAAAGAGAGAGGGAGGCTTTCCTTTGCTGCTGTCCCTCGAGAGGAAAATTGTCAAGCAAATCTTCCATAGCGGGGTTGAAAGTTCTCGCAATTTTACCACCATAATCAATGGCGATGGCTCGCTCTTTCTCCAACGCTAAGCTTCTCTCTGCTGTAGTCGTCGAATAATCTCTCTGCTCTAAACAGGTAATTAATCATCAACAAGAAGATACTCTTTTAGCCCTTTATTTCTGTCGACGATTTTGCTTCAGCGCATCGTATTAGGTCCGATTCCGTTTAGCTTTCCTGTTCCGAATCATTGTGTATTGCTTGGTGCAATTTCGTCATTGCCGATCTTGTTTAGGCGGTGATAACTCCCCGGCGCATGTGTCGTGTTGATAACTATCTCCTAAAGACGTTGCCTTAAAAAGTTAAAAATTGCACCCTCTGAAACTGCAGACAACATTTGGGACATTTTAGAAAATTGCACCCTCCTCGCCTGGAGGCCAAAATATGGGCAAAAGATGAGGGAGCCCCTGCCTCTGTTTGCCCCGGTGCATGTAGAGGGCCTGGACCATTTGGGACATTTTATCTATCTGCTCCACCATCGCTAGGTTGATCGGAGCTGGTTGATCTCTCACCCGGCTACCAGCGGAGTGGGCGTTGTTGGGGGAGGTGACATCCTTTGTCAAAAGGCTGGCTTGCGCTCTTGTGTTCACTATATTCGTTGATGAGATGGATGCTGATGAAATAGTGGATAGGCCTCTTGTTCGACTTCCCACAAACGACATCAATTATGCGTCATAAATCCGAATTTTGAATGGATTCGGATTCAGCTACTCCTTAGGCTTGTGCTGATGACGAGTCTGGTCTCTATCCTGCATGGCTTGGATCCTATACACCACAACAAAAGAAGAGAAGTGAAGGAAAATTGCGGGACTCGCTCCTCGATTTATTCTCTGACACTTAAATCAATAATCTGCCTTCCAAGGTGAAGAAGGTAAAAACTGAATGTACTAGAGTTGATGCTGGGAAGGGGATTTGTGAGTCTAGTTCGGAGATGTACTTGTCATGGAGCGGCTTTAGATTGTAATGTGCTTGTGGAGAGCAGCTTTTTAGGCCATTAGGTTCGTTAGGAACGAGCAGTGGGCAAGAACAACAATTGGTTGCTTGAGGGATGGTTTGCTTGTGCGATTTCAAGTACTGAAGAGAGCGTTTTTGTATTCAAGATGGTGTCTTTGTATTCAAGGGAGCGTCTTTGTATTTAAGAGAGCGTCTTTTTGGAGTGTGTCCCTAGGGCTTTTTATAGTCGTCGGGTCTTGCCACCTTCCTTAAGTGGTAAGGCGGGCTGCCAGTTGTTTGAGGGGATCCTTTTCATCCATTGTGTGAATGCAGATGCTATTTAAGACTGTAACAATCGAGAGGGAGGTTTCGTCCTCCGTGAATGTTGAAGCTTCCATCGTGAGATGTGTACTGATTTGAAGGCTTCTCTTCCGGAATGTGTATTAATTTGGGAGCTTCCGTTACAAAGGAGGTTGCCCTTTGGGGAGATTTCACGCATCACGTCCAATTAGGGCAGATGACCGTTGTGCGCTAGAAAAGGTTCGTGGGCTGCTTTTGGCTTGGGCTACATCATGCTTCGGTTGCATTCGGCCGCATGAGGACCTTCTTTGTTCAACTAGGGCGTTGGCCGTTCTTTGGGCTAGTGGGCCGCGATTTTTCCTGGGTTGATAGCTTCTTTGGGCCAGCCTGCTTCAGCCGTCCCCATCACTAGCCCCTCATGCTAGTAGTCCGAATCTTCGGCATCCAACATGTTTACGATGGGATATGATGGGCTGTGTTGTTTTCTCAAGTACTGAAGATAGCGTCTTTGTATTCAAGAGAGCGCCTTTTTGAAGTATATCCCTCGGGCATTTTATAACTGTCGGGCATCGCCACCTTCCTTAGGCGGCAAGGCAGGCAGCCAATCATCTAAGGGGATCCTTTCCATCCATTGTATGAATGCAAGCGCCATTCAAGGCTACAACGATCGAGAGAGAGGATTTCTTCCTCCGTGAATGCTGAAGCTTCCATCGTAAGATGTGTGCTAATTTGAGGGCATCTCTTCCGGGATGTGCATTGATTTGGAAGCTTCCGTTATAGAGGAGGTTGCCATCTGGGAAGATTCCTAACATTGCATCCAATCAGGGCAAATGACCGTTGTATGCTGAAGAGGGCTCGTGGGCCGTTTTTGGCTTGGGCTGCATCTGGCTTAGGCTGCATTCGGTTGCCTGAGGACCTTCTTCGGTCAATTGGGGTGTTGACTATTATTTAGGCCAGTGGTTGCAATTCTTTCTGGGCCGATCGCTTCTTTGGGTCGGCGCGCTTCAAACGTCCCCGTCAGTTAGTATTTACTAAAATCATTATACCTATTTAAGGACTGTTATGATTTTTTTTAAATAGTACTGACGATAGAGGTAAATATATTATATAAATTTTTTAAAAAAAATTTTAAATAAATATTAAAATTATTTAAAATAGAATATTTACTAATATTATATTTAATTATATTTTTTTTAAAAAAATTAAAACATTAAAAAAACCCTTTTATGCTAGCTTTTCTCACCACAGTTTTAGATCATCGTGTAAATTTATGTGAAGTATATATATATATTTTGAAAAATTCTATAATAACATGGGATGACTGACTGCATGAAAAAAATGAAGCTCCATTTCTATCGCAATTTGCATACAATATACATTTTATATATACCATAATTAACACTGGAACTATTCATTTCAACAGTAGAAACAAGTAGTAGTTGAGGTGGGTAACGAGATTTACTTTCGTTGGGATGGGCATGTCGTGGAACTCAACCGGTTATCGATAATATCGGGTGAATTTTTTTACTACTTATAGTTAGATAACATTTTCAATATTATAATTAATAATTCAAAGTTTTAAAATTTAAATTGGTGAAAGAGTATACATTTCTTGGGCTTGTATAAATGACACAGGATAACTCTAATAGTAAGTACAATGTCACCAAAACCAGCTTTCAATATTGAAAGTCAAGTAATTGATGAGAAAAGAAGTAAGATGACATAATAGTCTATAAAATATTGCATCTTTTTTAAGAATTGATTAAACACAAAAGATTACGTCAGAAATTTAACTATTTTTAGTTTCAATGAAGAGAAAAATTCTAAAAGTAATAATAGTAAAAATATAAGTAAAATTTAAAAATAATTAACTCATATATATTTTTTTATTTTTTCTGGTAAATAACTTGAAAGAAGAAAATAGTGTTTGTAATTCTCTTTTACGCTAACAAAAATTCTATAAAAATAATAATAATGACTGAGAGATTTTTTATTTTGTATGAAAAGGAAAATAAAAATTGTCTAGAAAAAATAAAAATAGAAACAATTTTTGGGGCAAAAGAAAATTAGATAAAAGTATCGGACAATATGCGATAGGATCAATAAAAAATAAACTGAATCAAAATATAAATTATTGAATCAGCGTCAATAAATGGGTTGGATTTACTTGAGAACTGTCTTACCAAGCACCTCTTATGTGGAGACTGTCAAAAGACATCTTGGCAGGTGTAGAAGCTATTTTGTTAGATGATCTTTTTAAATATTGTTAAACTAATTATCATACTAAATTATGAGATATAAACTCATAATTATGTAAATTATGTAAAAATTAATAGAAAAAATGACGGCTTTGAAATTAAATGTAAGGTTTGTTATTGATGGAAACTAGTGGAGATAGATTTCTCAAGCCCAAGTGGGAAGAGGATTCTTTATCAGGTCATGGTCATTGTACCACTTTCACCCCTCCCCCACTTACTCCATTCAATGAGACCTTGACCAACACAATATTTTTTTGTCCAAACGACTCGAAAGATCAACCAGCACTACAACAATTTGCTTTTTTTTTTTTTTTTAGTTTTTTTATAAAATATTTTATCATTAATAATTATAAATTTGTTACTAAATTTTAGTGGCAAAATGTAAATTCATCATAAGATAATGATGCATGACCTGTTGCATTATATAAGAAAATATTATAATTGTTTTGTATTATCATATTGATACACCTGTTATTGAATTGTTCGAAACAAAATTTTATAGATTATGGATAATTATATATCATTAATTGGCACGGAATTTGACAATATGGCTAATGTATGGGATTTTTGGAAGAATTATGGTAAAAGAATGGGTTTCAATTTATGAAAAATTTTTATAAGAAAGTTAAAAATTGATGATGTTAAAATTTGTATAAAGTTTATTTGTGTAAAAGAAGATAAGAAAAAAATAGATAAAAAAAGTGAAAAAAATGATAATGACCAAACCAGTTAGAGTATGTACAGTAGACTACTGAACAATCCTAATAAGCATTCAAAAGCTTCAGCTTTCACTCAATTCTTATATTTTATCACCTCAAAGTTGTAATTACCTAAATCATTATGAAAATTCCCAAATTTCAAGTTAAATCTCTTAAAGAAAAAGTGCTTAAAGTGTGATTTATTAAAGATTTGCCATGATATTTTTAAAGAGTAGGCTACTACGTCATTATAATGATTAATATTTATTCTTATAATATAAAAAATTAAAATTAATTTTTAAATATTCTACGTAAACATTATTATTTGATATTTGTTATGATACTTCTAAATAGAAAAGTTATTTGTCTATTTGTTATGATTATTCAACTTTTTATTTCAGGTAATGGCCTTACCGGTTGGAGCACGCAATGAAAAACCCTAACAAGCATTCCAAAGCTTCAGCATCCACTCAATTCTTAAGTTTTATCAACTTGAAACAGTAATCACCTAAATCATTACAGAAGCCCTCAAATTGCTCCCACACCTCGATTCTGATTCAAGAGAATGCGGAGATTGAAATCTAAAAGCCGTCAGTTTCGCAAAGAAAGACGATCATTGGAAGTTCAAGAGATCGGCTTGCTCGAAAAATGGATCGAATATGGAAAGCCAGATCCGGGTTCCAACCCTTTATCTTTTCCTTCGCTGCTAAAGGAATCTCCGGTTGGTCGAATTAACGAAAATGAGTTCTCGAGATTTGTTGGGTGTGAACTGTTCAGGCAGTTGCCTCTGTCTAAAAAAACCAAAGATGGGTTGAAGGGATCAAGTTATATTAAGATGACCGACATACAGAGAGCTTCTTTGCCACACTCATTGTGCGGTCGCGATATTCTTGGCGCAGCGAAAACTGGGTCTGGGAAGACTTTGGCTTTTGTTATACCTGTGAGTTTATATGAATTTATCATAGATTGGTTTTTGTTTATTTGTTTTTAATTCATTTTTATTACTGTTTTTCTTTTTCGGGAGCTTGTTTCATACGTTATCTTGCTGCTGTTGGAAGAGAACAACTTTTAGTAGTAAATACGCCATTGCTTGTTGGATCCTGGGGATCGGTGAGTGGTCAGGAAGAGGTGTGTCAAGAGCATCAATAAACAAGAACCAGTGAAGCTAATGTCCAAGTAACTTCAAGAAAATAATAGCTCTTTTAAAAACATAGAATAATTCATGGCTATAAAAGAGTAGATTTACATTCTAAGTTCGATTAGAGGTCGTTACTTTAGGGTTAGTCTGACCAAGACTAGAAACAACTATATGACAGATGTAGAATAAGGTTGGCTTGTTGAATTCCATGCGAAGAATTGTGAGCAGAACACTATAGTGAATTTATCAATGGGTGAGTATTGTGCATTTATTAGTTTTAGGGCAAAACGAGTCCACTTAGAGCAATTAGGGTTCATTAAGGTTTTTGAGTTGTCTTTGTTATAAACTAATATTAGTTATTCTTTGGGGATGTTTACTAGTTGATCACAATAAAAATAATTCCTTTTATCCAAAAGTGATTGTTAGAGATCACCTGTGCATTGGTCGAGTAAAGGAAATCATGTGACAGTGTGGGTTGAGAGGATCCCCTATCATGTACTTTTAGATAGATGCAAGTAGAATAGTCCTCTTCTTAGTGTGTTGAAAGGCACTTTCTAAGTATAATAGTTGACTTCATTGCAAGTTTGTGTCACCTCTCTTAGCCAAGTTTAGAAGAAGCACAAATATGAAGAAGGCCGCAATCAGCAGTGGGAAGAATGCTAATCTATAGTGGCATTACCTAAAATTTTCTTACACCAACTTCCTTGATAGCCCTACATGGGTATAAAACTAACAAGGCCAGAGAAGCCCTATAGTGCACTCTATTCTTGAGTACGTTGATACGTAGAGCATTTTTGAGGCATAAGAGGGACACTGATCATATTGCAATGCGAGATCCATCTCTTAACTTGTTAAGTGTAAAGTAAAGGCCGCCTGATGTGCTTGTTAGGAGATGTGGAAGTTTGGATGAGGTTGATTATAGAATAGGCAGAGGAAGACTATAGAAAAGTTTTAGAAAGATATCAGGCATGCTCTTTCATATTTGAACTTAGTAGGGACATGGCCAACTTCAGGCCTGAATGAAAGTGAGAAATTTATGTATTGAACCCCACTTAATGGGAAAAAGGCCATGATTTGATTTGCTTTTTAGTTTGGTTAAGTGATAAGGTTGTAACCTTAGGTCTTTGATTTGGCTGTGCTCAACTTGGGTCATCTGGTCATTGAGAATATCAATATGCTTAATTGTCCTAGTCATGCTCTTTTATGGATGGACTGATATCAGCAAAGCTTCGAAGACTGGTTGTGTCAAGGAAAACAATCTAACTTGTCCAAATTCTTAGGTGATTCTTTCTTTTCGTGAGGCAAAGTTGGAGCATCGTGATTTAATCATTGGGAGAGTTGATGATGATTGCCTTGTTGAGAATCCTTTGTGGACTACTCAAGATTAGGTTTCCGCCTGGGCACTAAGGAAATTGGGAATGCTCATATTTTTGTAGGCCTTGCTTATAGAGTTTACGTAAATAGGGTTTTGCAACTTTTTTTTTTTTATTTTTGTGAAATTGATTCACTCTGGTTTGGCGCAATGAATCATTATAGATTCAATTCTTTTGACTGAAGTGTGAGCGAAAGCAAACGACTTCAATTTGGTAACAATTGGGACAAAAAATTGATAGTGCTCCTCAAAGGGTAATTATTAGAGAGAATTGCTATTCTCTGAATTTATAATGTTTTTCAAAATATTATCTTGGATTGTTCGGGGTTTGAAGGACACCACAAAATGTTTGAAGATGAGGAGACTCATTAAAGAGTAGGACCCTTCCTATTCTTGCTTCTTGAACTTTAGTACACGGTTATATCACCGTGGGAATGTAGGTTGGTTCAATTTTTTGTAGGATGACTAGTGCTCATAACCATCAAAGATTTTACATCATGAGTTCCCTTGAGATTGGTGATGTAGACATTGATGGCGAGGGGGAAATCTGGAATGAAAATTGTTCTTCTACAAGATCTTATTTATCTTCTCCCTCTGTCTATAGGCATAAAGTTAGCGAGATCTAGTTTGATTTCCTTGTTGACTTGGACTGCTCTCTACATGATGGTAAAATAATGATGTGGATGGTTATAAGGCTCCTTTTCACGGTGGTTTTCTTTTAATACAATTGGGAAAAATTCATGAGGATGTGTTGAAATTTTTGATGATTTATGCCTAACAGTTATCTGTGACCGCTAAATGATACATTCATTACGTTGATTCTCAAAATGGCTGGCACAACTAAAATGAAGATCTGAGGTTAATTATCTTAGTAGGTATGTTATAAATGGCTTGCTAAGGTTTAGTTTGGAAGACTGATATCAGCTGCAGAAAAGCTTGTTTATGCATGGAAGACGGATTCTTGGCACACCATTAATTTCTCATGAGTGTATTGGTTGTCCGAGACTTGTATGCAAGTTAGATATTGAGGTGTATGACCGTGTCCATGTGAGCATGAAGGGCAAGGGATTTAGACATTCAATAGTGCTTATCCACCCAAAAACTTTCCATTATTATCAGTGAAGTGCATGAATATTTTGCTTCCCTTGGAGGCATGAGGGGATTTAAAGTTGGTTTTGTTGTAGAGGCTCGAGGCCAGGTGATCCTCTCTCCTTTTTTGCTTGGAAGTTCTGCATGGGGGGTTTTTTCCTAGATGGTTTTAATATTGACAGAATTAACAATGCGGAGATTTTGGTGTCAATTGTATGTTTTCCGTTGATACTCTTATTTGTGCAATGCCACTGGAATTTAGATTTTTATCTCTGCTGCATTTTCTTTGATCCCACTTGCTCTGGTTTGAAAATCACCATCAGCAGCTCTGATGTGTTTCTGGTCATAATCCTGATGAGATCTGCTCACTTCTCTTTTCTGGATGTAAATCGGGTTCCTTCCCAGCTAACTAACTTGGGCTGCCACTTGGAAGCATATTTAGTGACCAGTCTTTGTGAAATAGAGTTACTGAAAAATTCGAACACAGACTGTTGCTATTAGAAACAGGCAATAACTTTCCAAGGGCGGCTGACCCATGCTTGCAAGACGATGTTATCAAGTTTGCTCACTTGGGCTCTATTGTCTTGCACACTTATTTTTTCTGGCACTGAAAGATTCAGCATTTAGTGTTCTGTTTTATCTGAAATTCATCGCCTCTCAAAATTTCAGAATCAATTTTCAGCACCCACTTTTCTCTCTCATGATTTTTGCATAAAAGAACACCTCATAAATTTTAGCACCTCTTAAATTCTCAGTATTTTAACAAATAAGATTTGGAGAGAACAAAGCATTATTTTATCTCATTGTTTCCATGTTTTGCTGCCTTTTTTTTTTTTTTTGAAGGGGGATGGGTTTGGGGGATAGCAAAAGTTGAATTTCCAATTGCTCAATCAGTTGCTTCTGGAATGTGGTTGTGGAGATTCATGACAGTGAAAAATGTTTCTTTGGGGACTGTGATTGAAACTCTTTATTGTTATCATATTTATTTTGGCTGGTTTCATAATCCTTCTTCAACTAGAAGTTATGGTGCAAGTTTATGGAATTTATCATGAAAGATTGGAATGGCTTTCTCTAATGTATTGAGTTCAAAGTTGGGGATGGTGAGTCTATCTTTTTCGGCATGATAAATTGTATGGAATGATGCCAAACTAATGTATTCAATTTGGCATCCTAGCAGAATGCAGTGCTGTCAGGTTTTCTAGATTTGGTGGAGGGAATCTCAGTGGTTGCCCTTGGTTGATTAGGTAGGGTCTGAATGACACTGTTTTGTTAGAACCTAAGCAGTTGCTGGAAAAGCTAAAGGTATTTTAGCTGCTGATGCTGACGGGGTGTGTCAGTTAAACAAGAATCAGTGCTTCTCTGAGACTTATTTTCAATTTGCTTTATTCAAAGTGTGATGGTTTTCCTTGGAACTAAATTTGCAAAGGGGGTGGACCTCCGAAAGTGTCTTTCTTAGCCTGGAAAGGTGCATGGGAAAGAAACTTGACAATGGTCAATCTTCAGAAGAGAGGTTTTGCATTGCTCTGTTTTGTGTATTGAGCAGAAAAGCCTGGAATTGGTTAATCATTTATTTTTCACTGTAAAATATCTATGATTGCTTGGATTACGCCGGAAGTCCAATTCAGTCAAGTCCGTGCTGCAATCCTGGGAATGCTTCTTGTCAAAAAATAAATATGTGAGCCGTTATGTCTATTCCTTTGGCGATATATATATATTGTGGGCTGAAAGAAACAGAATTAACTTGGGGTTGTGAAGTTTCAGCTTGGTTGGGCACACTTAGGCCTTGTTTAGGTGAAAAAACACAAAAACTGTTATCTATTTTCTGTTTTCTTTCCTTTTTTCACCTTTTCTTTTTCATAGTTTTCTTGAAAGTGTTTTAACATGTTTATATTCATTATTTGTTGTTTGTAAATTTTATCATCTGACATGTGATAAATTTTTAATTAGCAAATTATTTGATAAGTTTAGTTATTATATTTGTTATAATAAACTAACTAATCGAACTCTTTTTATATGATTTGGTTCATAGTTACCAAAAGTCGTAAAAAATTCTATGTACCACACAATAAATAATATACTGAATATAGTTTTTAATTATAATTTATTACACAAAATACCACCCACATATTTTATGAAGTTTTTATACGTACTTGATGTTGAACCATTAACTATACATATGTTAGAAGAATGAGTTTAGTTCATTTGAGATAAGCTTATTAAACTAAAGTGTTGAACTCGAATTAAAAAATGTCATTGTAAAATTAATTACTTGAATTTAAGTATACCAATACTTAAAATTTTATTCCATTACTTATGTATTTAATTATCAATAAGTCAAAAATAGATATTAATGATACAAATTTTAATAACAATACTCTTTCAAATTATTGTAACATAGTTTAATTTTTTTTACCAAATTAACAATGCACAATATTTTGTTAAGTTATAGAAAACGTTGAATTGTAATCTAAATATTATCAATATCAAATAATTTGAATATTGATTGAAAAGTGTACTTTTAGTTCTCTCCATTAGTAAATATAATGGTATTTTTAAATATATAAAGTATAATTTATATCAATTTAATAATTCATATAAAAATGTTAGATAACTAAAATGGAAAAATCTCTGAAAACTACATTTAAAAAAATTGTAAAAAATCTTTCTTTGTAGCCCATAGAAAAGCTTAAAAAAAATATCTTTTTGCTGTTTTTTGAGTTTTTTTTCCCCAAATTATAGTTTAAAAATTAGAAAACTAAAATAGTTAGGGTTTGTTTAGTAATTGGAAAATTAGGGCTATGTTCTAAAAATTTTCTAAGAAAATAGAAAATGTGTTCAAATCGAAAAGCAGAGTTATCTATTTTTCAATTTTGAACTTTAATTTAGAAAACTCAGAAAATATAAAAATGCAAACTGTTTCACATTTTCTAAATCCTAATTATGTAATAATGTTTTAAGAATATATGACATGTAAATATTATTTAATAAATATGGATAATATAAATATATATATATTTAATAAATACGAAACTTTTGAACAAATTCATAAACAAACTTATTTGTATTTTTTAATATTTTTCATTTGAGTTAATGTTTTTGTAAGAATTATTAAATTAATATGAATTATATTTCATATTCGAATATATAATTATTAATATAAAAAATAAAAAATACGGTCTTTTAAATCAATATTTAAGTTATTTTATAATAACAATATTTAGGTTATTGTTCAACATTTTTTATGATTTAACAAAACATTTTTAATTTAATAAAAAAACCATATTGTTATAATTTAAAAGATCATCGTTATTAAAAATAATGTATTATTAATATATATTTTGACTTGTTGACAATTAAATACATAGGTGAGGCCATAAAAAAATGATGTATTAGTATGCTTAGACCTGAGTAATTAATTTTATTCAATACTTTGTTGTGTTTATGTCAAATGTGCTCAATTCATATGTCTAATAAAGCAATAGTTGATGATTAAATAATAAATACATATATTACATGCATAAGATATATAAATATGTGTCATTTTATATAATAGACCATAACTTTTTACGAGTTTCGGTGATTTTGAAGTAAATTATTACAAAATGAATTCGATTTGTTAGTTTATTATAAATGTATTTTTAGTAAATTTGTCAATTAATTTGTCAATTAATAATTTTTATTATATGTCAGATAATGAAAAATTTACATGTAATTATGAAAAAACATTAATTTGTTAAAATGTTTACGTTTCTAATAGAGACAAATAAACACATTTTCTAGGAAAACTTAGAAAGCGGAAAAGATAACTGGAAAATAGAAAACAGAAAACTGTTTTCCCAACTAAACAAGGCAAAACAGACAAATTTGAACGCATTTCCTGAATTTTCTGTTTTGTGGAAAAGTTTCAAAATCCAATCCTAAGTTTTTACTTACTGAATAGGCCCTTAATTGTTTCCTGGTAAGCTTTTATTTTGTAAACATTTTTATTTTTTTGCTGATTTTCTTGAAGAGATGCATGTGGACGTTTTGCTGCATGATTGTTTCTTTGTCTTCTTTGTGTCCAACTTTCTTAATGATTTATTATTATTGTAATTTTAACTATTATTTCATTTGGTGATTAAAAAACAAAATCATCATGATTTTGAGGAGGCAGGTTATAAATTGTTTTTCATTATTGGTCTTTGGGTTTGCACGATTGCTATTGAGATGCCTGCAATTTCCAAACATTTTCTGTGTGGATTGCAGCTCCTTCAGTTCTGGGAAAGAATGGGATAGATGAAATACTTTCTTTTTTTATTTTCCTTTTTTGTGGGGGGTTGGGCACAACTCTTCATCTAGTTAAATGTGTGCTGACTTTGTACATGTATTGTGTTTGTCCTTATCCAAGATTATATCTATCTCATTCCTTCAATCAGTTATTGTTAAGTTCCTAAAAATTGTATAGGAAATTGGTCTTGAGAGTCTTCCAATTTAAGGGTCACCTATTAATGCTATTTTGATGATGATGTCTTCAGATTTTGGAGAAGTTACATAGAATGAGATGGGGTCCAGAAGATGGTGTAGGCAGCATCATTATATCTCCGACAAGGGAATTAGCCAATCAACTTTTCGATGTACTTAACTCGGTTGGAAAGTACCATGGATTTAGTGCTGGCCTCCTGATAGGTGGTCGCAGAGGCATGGATACAGAGAAAGAGCGTGTGAACGAGCTAAATATCTTGGTATGTACTCCTGGACGGCTGCTTCAGCACATGGATGAAACTCCAAACTTTGAATGTTCGGAACTGCAGGTCAAAATAACCCCACCACTGTTCTCAGCATTTTCCCCTTGTTTCTTTTGGGTCTGCTCTAATGATTTTTATCCCTACTCATAAACAGTCCCAATATAAAAAAATGTAGGCTTTTGTAGGTATAGAATGAAACATCAGTATAGTTCACTGTCGTATAGGTATTAGTTATGTCAAATGATATGTATTAGTATTAGATATATTAGATGTGGAATCTTTTTTCCATTCTATAGCCAATGTCTTTTTCAGGTGGATCTATATCCTTTGGGAGATTTTCCTTATCCATCAGAAAATCATTATTGATCAATGGGTGAAAAAGAGCAACTACCATTTGCATAAAGTAATCTTGCGAATCAGAACATGAGGTATGGGTTTATATATTGGAAAGTATCTGGTACATTAGTCAGATTTTTTCAGTACTAAGTCTATATATTGCGATATATTTTCTCATATGACTACCTATCCACATTTATCATGGTATTTGAAAATATTCCCAATATCGATATAACGGCCAATATTCTGCACATCGGTTGATAATTTATTTCATGGCTGCAAGTATAGTGAAGTTCTAGATGATAAGGAAGCATTTGTAATCTCTCTTCTCTACAGTTTTTGATCACAGCATTGTTCATATATGATTTAGTTGCTACTGTAATTCCCAGAAGTAGCATTAGATCCATGCTAATTCTATTCATTCTGTTTGGCCTGTCAGGGCATTGAAAAATGGAAGGGCAATTCATATATTGTTCATCTATAAGATAAATGATTTCTTTTGGAAACATTATTAATTGATCCGCTCCATTTATCTAGACTAGCTTAGAATGTTCATTGGTGGGATTTGTTTTCTGCATTTTTTGGGTAAATAATTAAGATAACTATATAATTGGAGAATGGTATATACAAAAAAAGCAAGCTTCCTTTCTTTGGTCAATGACATACCCAAAGATCCTAGAGTGGAGCCGAGTTGGCTTGGGTATAACCCTGAGCCAGCCAAGGGGACAGTTAAGGAACAAGATGTCAAGAAAAGGGAATCAACGAATCTGGGACCCGCCCCAACCTTGTAAGAACAAAGGCAGCATAGAGGCCCTTCCACAAAGACAATTCCAATGCTGCGACCAAATTTTAGTGTTTATAACTGCCAAACACACCTTAAAGACATGAGATTTCACAGTTGAGTGTGCCTTTTGGCTCAAAAAGGCAGGCCAAACACTGCCTAACTGTAAAGTTTCCAAATTCACCAAAAAAATCTGTGAGCTGTCAGCCAAACGGCTCCTCTTGCTATGGTAATTATAGAAATTACCCCAAACATCCCCGAGTATTTTTAGAGGAGCCACTAGAGGTGATGCAGATCAACAAACAAACCTTGCATTGTTTGTATTCTTATTAAACAACATGCTATTGCATATCCTTAATATAACCAAGAGGCTTACATCCATCTGATGGATAATTCTCGTTTTCTTCACCCTGATCTTCCGGGGGGAAAAACCCCAACAGGAGAGCAACAGAAAGTCACCTCTGGCAGGCCAACCTCTCTTGATCTTGTTCAGCAGTAGCGAGAAGTCACAATTGAGTTTAGGGTTTATTGCATGGATAAAAATATTAGTATTGGCATCGGATACTACGTGGTGGTATTGGATATATTTGAAAGAAAATATGTTCTAAAATTTATAAGCTGAAAGACTACATCGGACAATGTATTGCGATATATAATTATATTGTCACGGTATTAGGAAATATCGGTGCCAAGAGGCCTCCAATTCCAATACATATTGACCAATATTTGCAATATCAGTGAATAATTACATTAGTAGTCTATTGTATTTGTCTTTACTTGCTGGTGGTCTGAGTATATTTTTCTTGCCGTGGTACAGGTGTTGGTTCTTGATGAGGCAGACCGAATTCTTGATATTGGGTTCAAAAAGGCATTGAATGCAATTGTATCGCAGCTGCCAAAGCAAAGGCAAACACTGCTGTTTTCAGCGACGCAAACAAAGTCAGTTCAGGATCTGGCAAGGCTCAGCTTGAAGGATCCCGAGTACCTCAGCGTGCATGAGGAGGCTATAACAGCCACTCCACAAAAGTTGCAGGAAACGGCTATGGTCGTTCCTCTTGACCAAAAGTTAGACCTGTTGTGGAGTTTCATAAAGGCACATCTTACTTCAACAATTCTGGTGTTCCTGACCAGTCGCAAGCAGGTAACACCATGTTATTAATGCTTCTACGGGTATAGTTTCCCTGCCCTTTTTTTTTTTGTTTTTATAGATTGCCTTGTGATCTACATCATGGAAGAGATATTATCCGATATTAAGATCACTATCGTGTTGCTTGACACTGCAATTCCCGTTTCTAGGGAAATATCCCGATCTGTCACATTGGGAGAATGGCCAATATGTAATGATGAGTTTTTTTGCTTCACTGTATTCTTGGAAGCTTAATCTACACATTTGATGAGCCTAAATTCTCATGTGTTGTAATGGTATAAAACTTACATACAACAGAAGTTATGAGATGTTTTTCAATGATATAGAATAATTTTGATAAATATCTTGAATAGGTTATAGATAATTAAAGATGATTAAAATTTAGTAAATATCTCACGTTTGATGTGTTCGTGAGATTTGTTTTTGTGCAGAACATCTAATACTATTAAGTATACTTTATATGAT
>JAOVVI020006379.1:0-15667 GCA_028571085.2 Nepenthes alata | reverse complement strand
TCCCATGAAGTTTTTCATTCTTGTTTTAGTCTCGTTAACCCTCAGAAAAAACATAAAGTGAGAACTACATAGATAATTTTTGTGACTTAATTCTGTCGAATCCTTGCTTCAAAGTATGACATAATTTTGAAACTTTTTAAGTCAAACGAGGGTGTACATATACATATACACTGTCAGCACACATACACCCTCGTTTAGTCTTGAAACGTGGGTGTACATATATGTATACATACAGCCACACATACACACTCTGCTTGTGTATGTCAACACACGTATGCCCACGACGGCCCAGATTGGAGACATGTGTATGATCAAAAATTTTAAAATTTTCAAAATTTTAAAATTTTGAAAAACTAGCAATACTCACGATTGACAGTTTGCTTCCCAGTCTCACCTCATACTCAACAACACCAGATTTTCACATCGTCAAACACATATCATACATAACAACGACAACATAAAGGAGATCAAGAAATTATTATTTTTGTTTATCTTTATAATGGAAAAAAAAACTTTTTTTAGAGGCTTGGAATTTCCTTATGTGAATACAAATGGTATTCACCCAACTGACGGTAAAAAAGGCTGTTGATGAGTACCGGAAATAGTTCTCCGATCCCTACCGTCCGATGATGAGACGTTCAGAGAAAGGCGACAGCAAGGATTACGGTATTTAGAATTGAGAGGCGAAGGTGAGCGGCGAAGACGACCAGCGAAGGCAAAGGCGAAGGCAAGCGGCGAAGGCGACGGAGAGCGGCGACGGCGAGAGAGTGACTGAGAGGATTAGGTTTTTAGAGATGAACGTTTGAGAAAGTGAGAGAGGAGGAAGACGGAAATGGATTTCAAAATTTTCAAAGCTTGATTTGGGCCGTCCACGTGTCGCCGATCCGACGGCAAAATATTTCTTGTTTTTTAATATTGAAGATAGATCTCGACCGTCCACGTGTCAAAGATTCAACGGCCCAGAGCATTTCGAAATCTAGGCTGTCGGATCGTTAGAAATAAAATCGACGGCCCAGATTTTAAAACAAATTTAAAATCTGGGTCGTCGGTTATCGGACGGCCCAGATATGTCTTTCTAACATTTAAAAGAAACAAAAACTATAAATCTGGGCCGTCGGTTTGATTTACAAAGGATAGATCTGAGTAGAACCTATTATTATAAGATATTAAATTTGTGGAACAAAAACTAATACCTCAAACATTCACCAAACTCTCCTCCTCCGTATTTTTCTCTCTCCTTTCCTTTGCCTAACGCTGCTCTGTTCTCCCTCTATTTTTTCTCTTCAACCTCTATAAATGGGCTCTCCTCTATAAATAGAGGAAAGTATAGAGGAAAGTGAGGCAGTCGGAAACTTTTAGTCTCACACCGATTTTATTTTTTTTTCTTTTTCTTTTCTTTTTTTCCTCAATTTCTTTTTCCTTTTTAAAAATATATATACACATACATATTCAAATATATACATATATTTTAACATTTTAAAAATTTAACTTTACTTTTCTTCTTCCTATTTTTTTAATCCATTTAGTAGATTGACAAAATAAAGATTCTAATATATAATTAAATTATATAATTTAAATAAAAATTATTAGAATATAACAAAAATAAATAGGAATAAAAATACAATAATCAGCATTCATCACATCCCCTACCCATTCATTGTTAGTCTCTTAGCAGTGTAAAGAAAAAACTGACGAACACTGAAAATAAATAAAAATATCACTTTCATAGGTATTACAATTGTATTTAGCGGATGTAATAAGCCTTTAAACCCCTAGGCAGTCCTAGTAGACAAGTTAAATCTGTAGGGATTTTCAACGATAATACCTACAAATATCCATTGATATATTAAAATATATGTCAATTATATTAATATTAACAAGATTAATAGAATGAACATAAATATTAAAGATTACAAATTTAGTCATCCTAAATCTTTCATTAAGAGAATTCAAGTGTGTGTGTTAATTTCATCCTAACCCATTAAGTGTAAATATACAAGTTTTAATTTTTTAGTTTTGACTTCAAAATCTTACCTAGACTTGCAATCATGAAAATTTTGACGAACTGATGGGCTGTAGTCAAGAGTTGTATAAATATGATTAAGTGTAATGAAAAATCAAATTATACAACTCTTATAATAAAAGATACAATTTATAAGGAACTTGATATAATAACATGAAATAAAACTTATTTTCATGACCAATCAATATAAATAAGAATATCCTTAAATTATATTTACGATTCATATTTACCGAGGTTATTTGAGGCCTTTGCTAGTTGTACTGGGGCCACCGGTTTATAGTTACAAAAAAAAAAGATAAGAATTTTACAATAAATTCATTGAATAACAAAGATTTATCATGTTTTTTTAATGTAAACATTTGCCACCCTTAGCCAGACTCTGACTCACAAAGGAGTGCTCAACTAGGTCACTGATCATTTACAGTGACTCTAAACCGATTGTTAACTAGGTCCAAGAGAACTTTGAAATGTCAAACCTTCAACTCGCGAAGCACCTCGCTAGAGCAAAGGACCTAACCCAGGCATTTGACAAAGTTGAAGTGATCCACATCCCTAGAGAGAAAACTTGAAGGCCAACCAATTTGCTAAGGTAGCAGCGACTGGCAACCTGGAGCAGTACTCTAGAGATATGTGGAAAGTCCTAGCCATGCTAAGTATTGACAGCCCCAAGTGCGAGGTGTTGCAAGTAGCTGACGATGATAATTGGATGAACCTATACCAGAGGTATCTGAGTAACAGCACCCTGTCATAGAACTCCAATGAGGTTAAGCATGTAAGGAAGACAGAAGATTGGTACACCCTCATAGACGAAAGATTGTACCTCCAAAGGTACTCAATTCCCTACAAGAGGTGCCTCACATCAGAAGAGGCTGATTATATGCTGGGTGCGGTATACATCAGTGTCTGCGGCTTACATATAGGAGGAAAGAATCTTGCCTTCAAAGGTATGAGGTAAGGCTTCTACTAGCCCTCAATGAAGCACAACGCCATGGAATCCGTGAAGAAATACAAAAATTGCCAGATCCATCGGAACATACCTCACTAGCTACATACGGAACTGCAAGCCCTCAAATCACCTTGGCTATCGCAAAGTGGGGGCTCGCATACTCGAACCTCTGCCCATAGCGTCCAGATAAACAAAGTTTATTATGATGGGAATCGGTATTTCACTAAGCGGGTGGAAGCATCTCTGTTGGCGTGGATAATCGAACAGAACGAGACAGAGTTCATTCGCCAGAGCATCATCTGTTGATTTTAGATTCCTGAGGTTATAGTGGCTGACAACGGGAACCAATTCATCGATGATTCGCCAAGTGCTGCACAAACTTACGAATAAAGTTAGTTCACACTTTCATTGCCTACCCACAAGCCAACAGACAAGTGAAAGTCATAAACTAAACGCTGCTACATGGATTAAAAACGAAGCTAGAGGATGCTAGGGTCTCCTGAGTTAATAAGCTGCCATCTATTCTGTGATCATATAGGACCACCCCGAGGGAGCTGACCCACGAGATGCCTTTTAATCTTTGCTACAGCACTAAAGCAGTCATCCCAATGGAAGCCGTTTTCTCAGCCTTTGGGTCGAGAGTTTCATCCCCTTAAGCAATTCTCAGAGTCTCGAGGTGCACCTCGACTTGCTCAAAGAGGCCTGAGATGCGACGTGCTGCCGAACGACAGCTTATCAATAGCGAATCATGCGATATTACACTAAAAGAGTAAGAGACCGCCAATTTAAAGTTGGGGACCCGTCCTATAAAGTGTAGAGGCAATAGGAAAAAGTTCTAACAAGAACAAGTTCTCTCCAAATTATGAGGGACCGTTCCTTATTTCAACAATTTTTTGGAATGGTGCGTACAAAATATATACCTAAGATGGTAAATTGGTCCCAAGGATGTAGAACGTCACCTACCTCAAGAGGTACTATCAATGGGCCTGCACCAAGCCTAGGTAAGGTTGACATAATCATTTGGATTGCTTGTAAAATTATACCATGTTTTAATTAATGAAAATTTTGTTTATTTATGCATAGCTATGCATGTGACTGCTTACTCGTCATAACAAAAAAACCATGACTTAGACTGCCCATAAGTTAGGTGGGACTCGTCCTCTCCTGCTTCACAATCTATTGTCTGTCAAAAAACCTTAGTTCTAGTCATTGAGCGGCTCATATGAGGTTGAATATCGTGGCCCGTGGGATCTCAAACCAAGCATCTTCTCACGGGGAAGATCATTACGAAATGCCACGACATTACCCTAAGGGAATGAGTATTGCCAGGATGGCTCCCTTGAAGTAAGCCTAGCGACGATAGCTTCACCGCTTAGCTGGCAAGCAAAAAAATGAAGATCGCTACGAAATGCCACGATATTCCCCTAAGGGAATGAGTATTGCTAGGATAGCTCCCTTGAAGTAAGCCTAGCGACGATAGCTTCACCGCTTAGCTGGCAAGCAAAAAAATGAAAATGGGGGAAAAAGTCCAACTACAATGGCCATAGAGCCTAGCTAGCAAGGATCGTAGAGTTAGCCAAAAGACATCCATACGAGGGTGCAAGTGAACAACAATTGAGACAAAAAATAAATTGACTGATTTCATTATAAATAATCAAAATGAACATGAGAAGAGTGGCTATCCTAAGGCTAGGAGGGTTCCCCTCCCTCTAAAAAATCAGTTAGGAGAGATCAATCCCTAACGTTGCCATTCCTCGGGTCAAAAAAGCCTATTGGGTCATCAGGAGCTGCCAAGGATGGGATCTGACAGCAGAGGCAAATGCCTTTCCAAAATTTGGCATTCAGCGCATGGCCAACCTCCTAGAGATTGAGCTGGGCTCGAAAATCCACCTCAGGCCAAACACTTTGGCTTTGGAGTTTCAAAAGATACCGGATAGACACCTACAACTCATTCCTAAGCGAGGCGTTTTCATCCAAGGCCTAAGATCTTTCCTCCCTGAGGGTGAACAACTCCCACCTAAGGCGGTGGTCAGTCGGCCCTCCACATCCTTGAGCATGCTTCGGTTGACGAGAGCTTGATCCCGATGGGAAAGCTCCTCGTCTAGCTGACGGATCAAGTTTTCCTGCTGGGCCAAGCCCGTCTCGAGCAAGCATGGCAGCACCGACCTTTGCCAAGGATCAAAGAAGAAAGGAGAACTTCGTTAAAGTAAAGGATAACAAGGAAGACAAGTCTAGGGAGGTGGCAAGATCATACCTCAAGGAAAGGCATCTCCCCTAGCTTCCACCAATCTAGGAGTATCTTGAGCTCCATAATAGACAAGGGCATCCGAGGATGCAATGCCAGCCTCTCCTTCACCCTCATGGACCTCGGGCTTTGAAGGCTCAAGGCTGAGCTCCTTGGCGGGACCTGCGGCTGTTGCGGTCCCTGTGACCTCAAACTCTGATGACCTCGTGCAAGATGCGTCAACGGTTTCCATTGCTTCAGCGACCCCAACAACTGGCCCAGCGTCATTGGTCTTAGTGACAACCTCTAGCATCCTGGCCACCGTTTCAACAACCTCCTCGACTTTGTCCGCCTCATCGCCCTCACTAGCCTTCTCAACTGGGGCCTTGACTAGCCAGTCCTCATGGGGGACCTCCTAGGCGACATCAACAATAATGCCTGAAGTGGACTCCTCGTCTAAAGAGTAAGCTACCACAGGGAAAGCTAAGGTAACTGCAGGGAAAGGTACAGCCTCAAAATCAGCCCTTGGTCCTCGACTGTTGGAACGGATGGCACCAAAGGCTCACCACCCACCGCCACTGTGATGACCCTGAGTGAGTGGCCCAACGACTCAGAAACGGCAAGAGCCCTCCTCCACAAAGAGTTGCTAGCATGCCTCATTCTCTTCAGAGCAGCTTGGTCCTCACTCATAGAGGAGTCGGATAGAGAATCTCGCTGCCTGACTGACCTGCGGGAAGGTTCTCGTATACCAAGCTTCTCCCTGAGTCCGGCAGGCACCGTGGAAGCCGCATCAGCCTCCTAATTGGCCCCAGCAGTCAACAAATGACCCTTCTCCCGGAATGTGTGGGCATGCTCCCGGATGAGGTATGTCAGTGGTTTCCCACTCTCCTTTTCCCGCTCTCCCAACTCACCAGTGAGGTAGACCTACATGAAGCCCCACACATTGGGAATGGCCCACTCCGAAGGAACCGCCAAGTAAAAATATCGATCCTTCCAATGCTTGGTAGAGTCTGGGTTAGTCCCACGAAAGTAAAACCCTTGATGTGAGGACATCGAGATCTAATCTGCGGATTGGTTAAAGTGGAAGATCACTTTCATTGATCTAACGTTTAACTTGCTCCCATAGTGACGGGTAACGATGCACATGGAGACCAAGTAATGCACGGGGATGGGCTAAAACTTTGCCATAGGGATCCCCATAGCCGATAGGATCCTATACAACTCTTGCGCCATAGGAAAGTGAAACCCACCCTTCAGTTGAGCCTCGTAGATAGTGATGAATCTCTCCGGATGGGCATAAGCCCGACCAGCATCGCCTAGTATCAGATAAACCATACCGCTCGGAATCTTATATCGAGCGAATAGAGCCTCAACATTGCCAAAGGGAAGGATGAACCGTATTAAGTGGACTCCCTTAAAGGCCATCGATGAAAAGCTTGAAGGCTACTCTTTAATTTGTGGAAAAAAGGGCAACGAATTTGAAGGGAAAAGGCAGTTTAAGGCAAGAGGAAAAAGTGGAAAAGGCAAGGAGGCCAAGCATTTAAAATGACGAAGGCGCTGGGCCCAAAGGGTGACACGCGTCCCCTCTTGGGGCGCCACGACACGTCTTTTCCTCCGCCAGTAATGATGCCTGACGCAACGCTTCGTAACACATGCAGCCACTTCCTATCAAGCTTAGGCCATCCAACTGACAATAAATGCCCCGGCGTGGGCCATCAGGAGCTGGCACCCCGACATCTGAAATGTAGACCTAGTGGCGCACGGCCCTGCAGACCCACCCATCCGGTCATATGAATCCCGACCAACCAAAGGCAATAAATTAACACTCCAACTTAGCACGACATGCAACAAAAATTGACAACGATTTGACAAATTCTATTAAAAAGAGAAGTATGTTCATCTGGAGGCACCATCAGCCTCAAAGTATAAGAAGGGAGAAGGGGATTTAGGTTATGACTATGGCCTACCATGCCGACCAACCTGGGACCTCTAATTGCTCAAACCACCTGACACTGACCCCTGACCATTCCCAAGACGCATAAAGGGCCAGGGCTCACCTTTAAGCCAGACAATCTAACAATGAAGTTCAACAAGCTCTTGCGATGTCTTCCGAAGCTTGTCCTCAAGCGAAGCGATTTGATCCAAAACCCGACTGTGCGCTTCCGAGAGTTCTCAGTACCTCATCCCTCTACCCAACCTCCTTAATGGCCCCCTAGAAGAGGATGCATGCCTCATCATGTCGGTTTGTTGGCAACCCTTAGATAGAGTCAGTGGCAAAGGAGCCCTCGAGCCGGGGGGCTGCCTTCCTTCGACAAATCCTCTTCTGATCCTTCCTCCAGGGCCCCACTGCATACCCAATCCTTAATGAGGTGAAGGACAACAGCATGATTTTTGACTAGCGCCGTCAAAGGTCTGCCCATGTGCGCCTCATGTGGCGTGAGGTCCCCAACGTAGAAACTGTTGACTCTGCACCACACGTTCGGAACTTGCTAGTTGGGGCTGACCTCTAGGAAGAAGCAGGTTTTCTAGCCCTCTGATGACCCAGGGCATGCCTCGCTCAACTAGAATCGTACACAACGATTGGCCAATCTGAAGAAGAACCTTTAAGGTCAAGATGCCTAGAGTGATCCTCCTAGTGTGAAAAAAGACAAATAGAGTAACTAGATGACAAAAAACATTTGGGTATAGGCAAGCCACAGGAATCTCGAGAGACACCAAGATATTGCGCAGTTACCTCTGAACCAGAACCTAAAGACCAACGCGTAGGTGTTGCTCATAGATTGTGATAAACCCTGGAGGCAAAGAGCAGGCTATGTCCCCGGTGCGAAGGACTACGATCAAGATAAAGCCAAAAAAGTAGCACTCGCCGATTAGAAGCTCCACATCCCAGTCGTGCATTGTTGATTAGATGGAAGAGACTTTGGGAAGCTATTCAAGAGTTGGTCAAATTGGCAAAGAAGTATAACTAGTTGAAGTAGGGATGACCTCAAAGGGATGAGGAAATGGCCTGGGGGTTAGTGCCTAAATAGGCGACGCTCCCACCAAAAACAGTGTCGTACAAAGGCACCGAATCGACACAAACTTTGCAACAGAGAGACACATGGTGTCATCTTGACACGCATTATCACGTCTTTTCGCTAAGTGTCATCATGACCTGACGATGTACCATTTTCCACCGCCATCAATGCGCGAGGATGTTTCGATGGACAAGACTGTGACCCCCTTATGCACAATTTTTTCAGGTAGAAATCAAATCGCGCGTGGCCCTAGCTGGCTCGATACCAATCTGTCTAGATAGTCCCCCAACCAAGTGCTTGGGACGGCTGACCGGGAGGCATGTCATCAAAAAACCAAGCCACCGTTGCCCAATCCGCCAGACTGTTGGACGGTAGGTCACACACAACGGCACAAAAATGCTCCGGTCATTAGATCATGCAAGAAAACAAGAAGATAAGGTTCCAGATGCTCAAAGGAAAAGTAAATATTTAACATTTATATTCATTAACGTATTTTACAAAGTACAAAATTTACATCGGCAATAGTATATAGTAAAAGAAGCAATGCAAAATACATGAAGCAAAAATCCGACGACAGGCGTTTGGAAATTGCTTTGGGGAAGACACGTGCAGGGAGGGTAGCCGCGGGTCAAATACCATGAGGACTTCATGTACATACCCATCGAACATCCCAACAGAAAACCAAGTGCCGCAAGAAATGAATGATAAGCAATTCCCTAACGAGGAGAGAGGCAAAATGCCTCCACCCACTCGAAAGCACCACCTCCAACAAGATCGAGTGTTGACGCTTACAAGAGAAACCGGGGGCAAGGCCACTTCTCCAGATTTGAGAGAATCTTGAAAAATGCCTTCCCTCGGACACTCATTGAGAAGAGGACATCCACATATCGGTTGGAGGTGGAAAGTAAAGAGGGCCCTACAATTCAGTTGCCTGCATGGCGGCACGAGAACAGTCAAAGTAGGGTCGGGGCGGCACAAAATAGCCTAAGTAGAGGCAACACCACGAGCGCCAAGCGCATCTTCAAGTCTTCCAGAGCTCCATTCGATCCTAGTGCGCGGTGTTGGGGGGGTAGGCCGACTTCGGACTCTCACATTACTTAGCTAGTGTGATAGTGAACATTAAAGCAAAGAGTAAGAAGCCCCTCTATTAATAGTCGAAAAGGAAGGATGGCAAGTCCCTAGTGAAAGGTAGCGTCAGTCGATGTCAATCATCGGGAATTGACAAGGAATCGGTGCCAAGCGTAGGATTAGGACCAAATCTTTCCAAATAGGGTATCGAATCCCTATGCCATTATACGGAAAGCTACCAGACGCTTGGGGGAAGGAACTTGGCTCTCGGAAATCAACAACTGAAGCATCTCGAGGAGGGACTCGTGAATAGGCATAGCATGAAATTTTCTATTATTTGACATGTCGGGGATAAAAAATGCCCAACTCCCAAGCATGGTTGGCTGGTGATGGATTCAGTTATAATATGGGTTGACCCAGAACCTAGCCCACATGTCGGAAGGGCCTAGGAAGCAGAAGAGACCAAAAGACCCCATGGACAGCCATCTCCAGTGGACGTGTTCGAAGCTATAGATGCATTATTGATAGTCCATGCCCAGCAGAGAGCCTCTGTGACACAACCAATCACAGCCCCGCTCCACCCTCCACCTTAGTAGGGGAAGTTTGACAGCATAGAGATTGCTGATGTAGTAGGCACTAACTAATGATAGTAGAGGCCAACTCTGGGGAATTGCCACACCCATCGACCCATAACATCCTACCCAATCCACACAGGAATGCCATGGCTCCTGTTGGCCACAATCAGCTGCAGTCACATCACTGCTACAAGATGACACTTGACAATGGTGGCTCCCATCAACCCCTTGCGGCTGACGAATCCTTGCGGGACACCTGTCACCAACTTTAGTGCCAATGCTACAATTGGCCATACCTACAAATATTCCTCTCCTTCATCGGAGAAGGGATCAATTCTAATCGATTGGAAAAAAGTTAAGAAAGAAATCGTAACAGTTCAGATTCTAAAATATAGAAAGTCCCAGTCATTAAGTTAATATAATGTTGGAGTAAAAACAAGTTTATCCAGTCAACGCCAGTTGACCGGCAAAGATGAAGGAATGAAGGGGAATTGAAATTTATCCGGTCAACGCTAGTTAACCGGAGAATATACAGAGGTATTAATCCGGTCAACGTCAGTTGACCGAAAGTAATGAAGGAGCAATTATAAGAATAGAAGGCAAGTCCATGTAGTTTTAGTTGACCAAAATTATGTGGTTATTGATCAAAAAATTTAGAAGGTAATGTTGACCGATTTTAAGGATATTGTTTGAAGAAATGATGACCGGTATCAAAATACTGACCGGCGTCAAGAGATTGACCGGAATGGTTGACCATAGAGTTGACCGGTTTTAGAAAATGTTGAGAGGGAGCCGTGACTGGCGGCTTATGACTCAATGGCCGACTGTCTTATAATCCCAACAAGACAGTCAACGCAACCTTGACCAAGTTCTGAATAGGCATAATTCCGGAGACCATGAACAATGATTTTTGGAGACCTTGATCTCCGAAAGATAAGAAGAAACAATGATTTCTGGAGACCTTGATCTCCGAAAGATAAGATGGAACAATGAACTCCGGAGACCTTGATCTCCAGAGATGATTGAAGTTTGGAGGCTAAAGTTCCGGAGACCTTGATCTCCGGAGACGGCAAAGGAAGAGACTTCCGGAGACAATGAAGATGATCTCCGGAGACGGTAAGGAAAGAGATTTCCGAAGATGCTTTTTTTGGAGGCCATTTAAACGGCTTCCGAAGACAATAAACGTAATCTTAGGAGACTAGTGATAGAAAAAGAAAAAATTAATTCGGTCAACACAAGTTGACCGAAAACGTAAAGGGAGACTTATCCGGTCAACACCAGTTGACCGGAAATGATGGGGCCCTACAAAATGTAAAAGGAAGACTAAGGAAAAGTAAGGGGGAGCCTCTACGAGATATAAAGGAAAGTTAATCCGGTCAACACTGGTTGACCAAAAAATATGAAGAGAAGCCAATGAAGAGTTGACCGCCCGATTGATTGACGTGATGACTAATTATGATTAAGGTCTGGATGACCATACCTGAGTAGATAACCTATTTTCAATCACCCCTGAGTGGTTGACCTGCCTTACCTACTATCACCAGATCAAAAGTCTATAAATAAGAAACTAAAGAATTCAAGAAAAAAGTTACGACTAAGCTCTCGAAAGAACCCAGAATTCCAAGCCGACTCTAAATTAGGAGATTCAGGCTAGTGTACACACCTTCTTTTTAAAGTTCATGTTTGAAATGAAAATATACCTGATTTTGATGAATTTATGTTAAAGGAATATTATAAGTTTCTACGTGAAGTATGTCATGGTAATTTGCTTTAATCATCTGCTATTTGGATATTTTACTTAAATGCATGAAGTTTGGCCATGATCATGTTTTAAAATGTCTGGTTATTGCATGTGTAGAATGACCTCCAACTTTTGTTAAAATAACCTCCGGCCTTTTGATAAAAGGATCTCCGGCTTTTTTTAAAGGACCCCCGGCAGTTTGATGAAAATGACCTCTGTTTTAAGACTTTAAAAGAAGGGCCTTATGTTGTTCGGCTAATTGTGTAATTTGACTTTAGATTTACGGAACTAAGTCTTTAATGGCCGAGTAGTTACAGGCCTTAAATGTAACCGTTTGATTGGTCATGACTGCGGACCTTAAATATAACCGTTTGAATTGGTCAAGACTGTGAACCTTAAATGTAGCCGTTTGAATTGGTCATGACTGTGGACCTTAAATGTAACCGTTTGAATTGGTCAAGACTGCAGACCTTAAATATAGCCGTTTGATTTGGTCATGACTACGGATCTTAAATGTAGCGTTATGAAATTTGATGATTCATAGGGTCGAGACTGCAGACCTTAAATGTAGCCGTTATTGAGATATGATGGTCGAGAGCTGCAAACCTTAAATATAGCCGGTTTTTTACGGAAATGAATTTGGAAATCAAATTACATAAAAATGACTTTGGAATCTATTTGCAATGACTCCGGTCATGTTTTATGAAACTGCATGAATATACACCTCTATTGCATTTTTTCTGTTTGCCTCACTGTTCATGACTATTTATGATTTACGCATCAGTACCTTGCTGGGTTCTCTAGCTCACCTCTTCTATTTTTCAGATGATGATGATAACGAGTTTATACCGGACAAAAAAGAATGAGGTCCGACGGACTAGCTAGGCATGATGGCTAACCAGGATTAAGTAGCAGTGCACGAGCATAAATTGATGTACTCTCTTTTGATATTTTGGGAAAGATTTGTAAAATACTTATGTTGCTGAAATTTAATGAATATTAGTATACTTCCGTACGATGTTATGGTTTGAGTAATTTGTGATTCTTAGTGGCATCTCATTTTATTTTAAAATCTTCATGTCCGACCGACTTTGGTGGCCGGTCAAGTGAGAACCCTAAACTTTGGTGGCCAACTCAAGGAGTTCGGCCTTATATGATTCTGTGTATGCAATGTAAAACTCATATAGAAGAAAAGAAATAAAAATTTTAAGTTCACATTTTTAACCAGAGTATATGATTTGTTTCGATCGACGGGCGGTTGCATGCGGTGGAATGTGGCCGGTCCATCACAGAAACAAACTCTTTTTCTAGAAACAACTCTATTGGTCCTCGATACTCCAAAAGTCACTCCCCGAGTACAATACGCTAGAGCCTTGCCCTCTGGCATTCTCAAAGTCGCTCCTTACCAAGCACATTATAGGAGTCCAATCCTCTTACATCACCCACATACATGCATCACTGCATTCTCTTAGATCCTTGCATCTTTCTATTTTTTAACAAAGATTTCTGATTTGAGTGTTGGAGGATAAATTGGAGAGTGAGTCCTGTCAATCCTCTAACTTCTTATTCGTTATTTGTGGTGTGCAAAATCTAGGTTAGTAGAGATAGAGATCGAATCCACTCTAATTTGACTCACAGTGGAAGATCGAGAGACTTCTTAATCCGTATAACAAACCAAATCTAGGGATGCATCAAAAGCCGAGGCTTGAGAGGTAGTGGAGGGATCCCCCAGCGGTTGTCTGCCCAGATGTGCGCAAAGGGTTTGGAGCATTTTAGATATGCTCTCCATCTGAGCGGCGAATGTGTGCATGTCTGGGGCTGATCGCTCACTTGCGTGGCTTCCCGCTAACGGGTTGTTGCTATGAGAGGAAGCTTCTTAGATCAGTGTGGTGGCTTGTGCATTGGTATTGACCATGTTCATTTTCGTGAGTGTGGTGATTAGACTTTTTAAACATTCTCACAGACAATGTAAATAATGCATCCTTAGATTCGAGTTATGGTACTGATTAGGGAGCAAGTTAATCTTTCACGGCGAGTCAAAATAAAGTAGGTCAAATTTTTATCTCTACTAACTAGGGTCCTGTATAAGACAACGAACAAATAAAATGTCAGAAGATTTATAAAATTTGCTACTCGATATATTTTTTGATATTTAAATCAATATTCTTTCAACGATAGTAAAAAAGGAGGATGTAAAGGATGCTAATATACAGGTGAGGGGATTGGAAGACGGTGCTTCGATGAGTATGCTCGACGGGAGAGGTTTTTATGAGGATGCACTCAGGAGCTGAGTGTCTAAAGATAGGGAGAGAGTATTTCGATCTTCTGGAGGCTCTCAAGGGTAAAGATTGTTCTTCGTTCCTGTAGAAAAAAAGAGGTATTTATAATGCTAGAGCCAATTTGGCTTGACTTGGGCGCCAAGATTAGCCGTCGGTCGTCTCAGCGAATCTGTTAGGCTGTCTCAACGATCGCATACAAAGTAAGTATGGTAACCGTGGCTGTCTAAAGATATTTCTTTCTTTATTAAAACGACCATGGAGATCAACGGATAGCAAAGTCTATCTAAGAAGATTTGCTGAGTCATTGTTACCATTCTGCGAGTGATACATAATCAGGATTAATATTTGGAAAATATTGTTGAGTTATAACTACTGTTTTGGGGGAGATTTGCAATCTAAGGCGGTTATGGCAAGCATTGTTTATGGGTTGATCTGTGTTGCTTGACGACTAGCGAGTAGAAGGGATACTGTGGATTAGCTCAAATTTTCCATTTCCTATACAGCGGTTTTGGGTCGATCCATCCGGACAAATCATATCCATGCCCAGCTCTGGGACTCATGAGGCTGCGTGGTGAGTGCCTATTCTTCGGTCCTGCCCTTTTTAGTGGGCTTGATTCCCATGTTGGCCTATCCATGGTTACACCCATCGATAATTTAATTTAATTTAATTTTAAATTTTATTTGATTTTATACGCATAAATAAAATTATAAAAAAATTATAAATAATTAATATTACTCTATTTACAATTTGTAAAAGGAGCATAATAGGCAAAAATGTGAACGTATAACTCAAATATTTACTTATAAAAAAACTAAAATCTAAATAAATAATTTCACAAACTAAACTCAAACTTACTATATTCCTTTATAAAATATACTGAACTATAATGCTTAGCTTTGAAATTTTTTTAAAATTTTTAAAAAATTTAATCAAAATTCCATCAAATTTATTTTTATAAATTACTTACAAAAATATCATAAATTTTAAGTTAGAATTCTTTTAAAACAGGTAATAAATTGTAATTAAAACGACAATAACATCTGATTCAACGGCCCGCAATTAGGGGGGCGGGGTTCCTTTGCCCCCCAAATAAAAAAAAAAATAATATTATTATTTTTTTATATTTTAAATTTTTAAAATATTTTTTTATTAAAAAAAAATTTACTTATCAAGAGAATCTCTCATCCATCACAGTTAGAGAGTAAGCGCAGAAGCTGCGACGTGTTTAGTGTTATCGATGGCTCCAATTTTTTAAAAAAAATATTATAAAAATAAAAAAAATATTAAACATTTTTTTTATATTAAATTCAAAAAAATATAAAAATAAAATATACTAATTTTAAAATATTTTATTTTATATATAAAATATAATCCAACAACCATTAACGTAAAATGAGGGATTGAGAATATGTACTTTTTTGCGTGGAGAATGATCGTCATTCTCTTAATTTAGACCGTCAAATATAAAATTTGACAATTATATATTTTAAATAATTATATTTAAAATTAAATGATTAATATTATATTATTTATTTAGAATGTATAAATTATTAAATTTTATATTTAACAGTTTAAATAAAAAAAATAACGGTTTTTTTTCACATATGAGAAGGACGCCACCGAGCGACGGCAACACATTCGAACGTAGCTGTCCTCCGCGATAACTTAGAGGGTAGGATCCCCGTCGCCCGGACGCGCACACATTGAAATGTCGCTTCGTATGGTGAGTTGGACGGAGATTTCCAGGTGGCAGTGCCTTCCTCCTCCACCCCGCAACCCTATAACTGCCACCT
>JAOVVI020006377.1:0-13968 GCA_028571085.2 Nepenthes alata | reverse complement strand
AGGAGGGATCTTTCTAAGCCATCCCTCTGCCGGACGTGCTACTAAGCCGCCCTCCGCGGGCGCACTGATAAGCCATCCTCCTCGAGCGCATTCAGGGAGTTCAAATCTCCAAACACATCCCTATCAAGCACTCCCATCATTTCCGTTGCTTAAGCATGCTTTTCTCCGTTTATTGCGGAAGACATCTGACTTAAGCGTCAGAGTGTCGGAGAAAGATAACATCTTATTTGTTAATTGTGTTGTGTAGGTTTTAGGTTAATACAGATGGATACCGGACCTACTCGTGATCACCTCTAAATAATAAAAAATTTGAAGGCTCCCTAATCCGTACAACAACTGAAAATAAGGAACGCAACAAATATATATCTAAAAACTCTATAAACGAGCAATGAAAGTAGTTTCCAATAAGATAATACTTTTTTGTATTCATTTTTATATATTTGTAATAACTATACTTGAAAACTCATTCTATTTGATGTATACTTATAGAATTAATTTGATGCGTTATATGAGACACATATAATAATTAAGGTCTCCATATGCAAACTTAAATATGGAACTCATAAGTGAGATATTACCACAAACATGTTAGGGACATCTACCGAGACATGCAATTTGTACATGCGCTTTTTGATTAAAAATGATCTGTTATAAATTTCAAAATCTTATCAGACATGTAAAATAAAAGGCAAAGATTAAAAGTTCCAAATGGTATGATTTTAAATTGTTAAAAGAAGTATAATGCTTCACATGGAATGTTTTCTTATATAATGATATAGAGTTTTTCTATATAGGGGCTTACCGATTAATTGATACAGGATATGCAAATTGCAATGAATTCCTTACATCGTTTAGAGGCTAGAGGCACTATTTTAATGAATGGTATTAAGACTACGACCAAGAACGTCTAAAGAATTTTTTAATAGGAAATATATCTCTACTTGTAATATTATTGAGAAGTGATTTGGATTGCTTAAAATATGATAAGGGATCCATAAAAATCTATTATTTTATCTTGTCTGAATATATAATTGAGTTATTATCATCTTTTGTTTACTCCACAATTATATTAGAAATAAAATGACTTATGATCCTATTGAGACTAAACAGAATGGCATGGATCATAGCAATATTGATAAATATATAGATATGATAACACAATTTGATCCCATCAGCAGTTGGAGTGAATTAATGAATGACTTGACGAATATAATGTTTATTAAAAGAAGATATCATTGAATATTACATCTTAAGTATCATTTTTCATATTATTAGACGATCTATTGTATTAATTTAGCCATTTTGGGTATTCATTTTGAATAGTGCAATTTATTAGTGTTTACACATTTATTACATTCTTGTTACCTTATTTTAAGTACAATTTTGAATCAATATTTAATGTAATATTTTCATAAATAGTTGTTTACTTGTATCATATAATGGAAACAAGTACAATACAAGTTGATAAAGATACTTGAAAATAAAAAAAAAAGAAAGTTTCATAAAGATGATATTCTTATTATTAGTATGGTTGAGTTGTGTAATATTAGCACACACAATGCAAATAATTTCAAGTCGAGTTATTTATATGAATTAGAGAATATGCTAAGATAAAATTTGCCTGCTTTGGATTTGAAGGCAATTCCACACATTACATTTAAAACAAAAACGTTAAAAAGAGATAAGAGTATTGTCTATGATATGATTAGTGGAACAAACACTTCCGAATAATAATAAAGTCACTCATAAACTTGAGTCCCTCCGATTAGTCAGCTCGGTTCAGAGTGGTAAATCCGACGGCGTTAAAGGGAACGAAAGCAGCTTCCGAGCATCCTTCTAGTCACATTGGATACCAATATAAGATATCCTCCTACAAGACTTGATGCACCAAGCAATGGTGGTGAAAAATCCTTTCAAAAACATGCACAAAATTTTAGCTCAGGATGCATTATAATGTTTGTAATCATAGTTAAAAGTTAGTTTCACAGCTTACAAGACTGCTTTGCTGCTGGAGACTCTGTCGCATGGTAGTTAGAGCAGCCGTCTGCTTTTGGAATCAACCTCCGACGCTGCACCAAGGGAACCAGTGACTGCACGACATCTGCCATCAGAGGTCGATAGTCTGCCCCCAGCTGCACGCACATAGCCGCGATGGCAGCCACCTGAATGGCCTCCTTCACTGAATACTGACCTTCCAATGCCGGATCCATGATTTCTACAACCTTCTCTCTATCTGTCAGCTGGGGAAGAGCCTTTGGCACAGAAATTTGGGAACAATGGATGAAGGATTAAATTTTACAGGCAAAGGAGGTAAATGAAACAAAACATAAGAATGCAAATCATACTATAAGTTTTACTACCGCCTCCTAATTTTTTTCTTGGAGGCGGCTCAGAGCGAGAGGATATGAGGTGACAATGCTAGGTAACACTATTCATGCTATAGGTTTATTATAATTTCAAAGAAAAATTTGACAGCAGTACTGATTGCATGGGCTCCCTCGGCAGAAAAAAAGAACACTTGACAAATGGCCAGTCATATTTTTTTTCCAATACAATTGTCGAAAACTTAGAATAAGGGTAATATTTTTTGATACAACTCTAGGACTGAAGTTGGTGGCTCCTGCTGGTATGGAGTTTGATAATTTATGGGGCATTCAAGAAAGTGTTTCTCAATAAGAACTCATGATAATTGCAATTCTTAAATAATAATATATTCTTTAGAATGGATGCTTCCGGATGGGGGTGGAGGGCACTTAAACTAGGTCACCTTCTTCCTAAAGCATTTCAGTCCTCATTAGGGTTTGTGTTTCTCTCTTCTTTACTAATCGTCTTTTTCTGCACCTATAAGTCATATGCCAAGGCTGATGAACGTATTTAAAAAGGGTTCTTATGAGAGTATTCACTAAACTGGAATCATCATGAAACAGACAAAGAAATGATGAACCCACCCAAGAAACAAGAACAACTTCACCTGGAGGCCTCTTCATGTCAACAGGTATTCTACCAGTGAGCAACTCTAGAAGAACAACACCATAGCTGTAGACATCTGACTTCGTAGTCAAATGTCCTGTTGATGCATACCTGTCCCGAAATCAGCCAAAAAAACAAATTTCATAACCGAATCAAGACATGGCAGGAAAGGTAGAATAATTATCTGATTTAGATTACGGAATCAAATTTAGAATTTGAAAATGTAGGTTTAATTTCGATTCTATTGGAATCGAAATTGGATAAAATTTAAATTTTATTATTGAGATTGTATAAGGAATAACAATTTTGAAAGAAACAATAAAGTTGATGTATGATTGATTTTTTAATCCAAAAATGAAAAAATTAAGTAGTCTAATATAAATTTTAAATTCTTAATTAATAAAATTTGATTTAATATAATTTTTAAAAAAATCTCAATTATGGTGATAGACACAATATTCTACATATGCAAATTATTTTAAGATATTTTTAAACAATATTTTTTAATAGAATATTAACTTTTAAGGTTTTCAAACAATATGTTATATAATATTAAAAAAATAAATTAAAAAAATATGACTATGATTAGCCTACCTCTACTTGATCCAAACAATCGAAAATAATTTATCCAATGGATCTCACATTGTTTTTTTTTTTTTTTTGTAACAATTATTGTTATATTTTATCATATCTAAATGACAGACAATTCTTACCATTAAAATTACAATTTTTTACTCTATCCCTAAAAATTATAAAGGACTATCATATACTAATTTTCAATTCCAAAGAAGTGGAACATGGAATTAGAATCCTAATTCTATCTAAAGCCAAACAATAGAATTAAAATTAGGACTAGAACTTCAATTGCAATCTCGAATTCCAGTATTCCAATTCCTGCATCCAAATGGCGCTTAAGAGAATTGTTTTCAAAACACCATTTAGTGACATAACATCCATCCATTTATCTATTTTTATGCAAATCCACTAATATAGATGAAATGGGATGGCTAAAAAGTGGCTATGTAACAAAGTTCTTTGATTAAAGTCCTTCAAAATTATCAAGGAAACCAAGTGCAGGACAAAAGAAAAAGAGTAAAGATAGAGTTCCTCACTCAGGGGCCACATATCCTTGGGTTCCCAACACCCGGGTTGACACGTGTCCACCAGCCTTTTCAGAACCAAGCTTGGCCAATCCAAAATCAGAAACTTTGGCATGAAAGCTTTTGTCCAAGAGGATGTTGCTGCTTTTAAAATCTCTATGAATCACTGGAGGTTTGACAAGTTCATGAAGATATTCGAGGCCTTTTGCAGCATCCAGAGCAATTCTCAGGCGAGTTTCCCAGTCCAATTTCAATGAAATGGCATTTGAACCTGCAGACATTTGCGCAACTGGTAAAATAAATTACCAAATTATTTCAGGAGGCAGACAAAACCATTACTGTGGGGTAGCACTAAGTGAAATTGGGGATAAAATATAGTGATAAAATGGGACAAGAACAAGCTTGTGGCTGGATATTATTTTATAATGCAATAAATGGCTAAAGCTTAGTCCATGAAATCCCACAAATATTCTTAAGAGATCTATAGTATATTGTTGTGTTGATCAATTATTAGAAGAGAAAAATAGGCAGATGAAGTATGCACTTGACCCAAAGTAACATGGGGCTCATTAAAGTTTTTTTCACCCCTATTGTTGGGCCACCTTTCCTCCCTGATATGCTGAAGTGTTGCTTTGAAAACTCATATTTTAGTTACCAAAATTTCCATACCTGTGAAGTGATTCAGGCATGTCATGTATGCATTAAACAATGGCAGTTACGCAGGAGGCTCCTGTATTTGTTTAGAAATAATCCTTTTGTCATAATTTGAAATGCATTAAACTCATGCTTTATAGTACATCACATTACCAAGTCATCAAACAAATGTGCATCTTAATAAGGAACTGTTGTTAGAACATAAGGAGGAAAGGAGAGGATAAGAGAGCAAGAAAGTCCAAAATTTCTGGGAAAAAAATTAGTAAAAAAAGAAGAGAGAGAACTATACTAGAAAAGGTTCGTATGTTTTCCATGTACTGGATACGGGTTTGCCTCAGATCTCAACCCATAGAGCAAACAACCATGAGAGAGACAGTCCTCCTACTCGTCCCTGTCCCAGTACGAAAGCAGAAACAATACCAAAGGCCAAATAAAGGCCAAGCCAGTAAGGCACGTCAGCACCTGACCACAAATATTCCTCATTGGCTAACTATAGGACCAATAGAAAGATTCAAATTTGACCAGTTTGACAAATCAAAAAGCCGTCTGACAATCCTGAAAAGAAGATTACACAAAGGTTGAGTGATGGCATGGGACATCCATGTCCAGAGGTAATCCCAGTGCCAGCATAGCTGCCTTGTCACCCTAGATACGTAATCAATCAACCCCTGATTTTCCCCCAACAGCTACATTTGGCTCTTGAACTATAAACACTTCATCAATTCTCACCTATGAGGATCGGATTCCCCTATTTTACCTTTACCTGATTTACTCTTACTCTCAAGAAACTAAGAAAACTCCCTTACGCTTTCATTTTTGCGGCAAAAGACGACAAAGGAGAGAGAAAGAGAAGGAAAGTAAGATAGAAGAGAAAGGTGATTTTGAAGCATCATTTGGTCAACTCTGTCAAATTAAAAGGTAAAGAAAAGTATATTTAAACCTGATCTTTAGTCTATTTAATTTCCCTCAAATTTAGTTTATATTTGGTGGTTTATTGTACATGCATGTCATCTTTTATTTTTTCTACTTTGAATACGTGTGTATACATGTAGTTTTACCTGTTGTTATGAAGTTTTTGTTTTGGATTTACTAAATATTTGAGAAGTTTGTTTATACAAAATGAGTAAATATTTTAAAATATTATATTTATATACAGAATATTTGTAAAGAAAAAGTCATGAAAAATGTGCATTTGGGCTTACATGTAGTATTTAATGTCTGTGTTTCAGATCAAATTTTATTTTGTTATTTGCTTAAATATTTGCACAGGGTGAAAAATTTTGTATTTATACTTCCCTAAAGTAAAAGTTTTGTATTTATACTTCCCCAAAATAAAAGTTTTAGACATTTATTACAGAGTCCACTAATTTGGTATTTTATTAAGAATCATCGTAAGGAATTAAACAGAGTTAATATACTCGAATGTCCTAATATATTCCAAAAGATTTGAAGATTACATTTATCATTTATAGATGGTAAAGAAAATAGCATTTGACCCCATCTATAGGGAATAATATATAAACAATCCGCTTATGAGTTTAAATAGTAATGATTCGGTCTAAAGTTACTAGGAGTATGTGCAACCCTTTTCCAAAGTTAATCTATTGGTCTTTGGTACTCAAATTTGGCATGTGTTTGAATTTTTAATATTTTACCAACATCTAATTTGATGTCGAGAAGTTGATCTTGAGACTCGCAAGTTTTGACCACCATTCGAATTTGTTATATCGGACTTTTGATGGTTTTGTACATTTGGACCATTTGATATTCGCATTTGGATTATGAACTTTGTATATAAAATCTCGAATGAGGACATCTGCTAATTAGTTAATTGACATATTTGGCCCTTGGCTTATATGAAATTTCGTATATGTTTAATCGTTTTTTCTTCTTTATTCTCATTTATGGACATCGATTTTGTTATATATACATTGATACTTATTGAGTATTATACTTACGATTTTACCATTTTTAGCCCTTTTAGACTAGAGGGTTATGAATTGCATGCATGAAGCTCAGAAAATGACACTTATAGAGATTTTAGTTATGCTTTGTAATTATTAGATTTGTAATTGGGTTGTATTTGTATTTCAATATATTTTTGGTTAGGAGGGAATTATATATAGACTATAGTATTATATTGTAATTTTGATGGAGACATGTTTTGGATTATTTTGACATTAGATTGTGGCATTTTACGGATTATGCAGAAGTGATGATGAGATTTTGCACTATTCAAACTATCATTTTTTCTTACAGATTCTATAGTAAGTTATGACCAGTGTTTGATGTCAGGACAAATAGTTTAGAGAGATCCTATGATTCTTAATGTGATTAATATTATCAAAAATTTTGATATTTGTTAGATCCAATTCGGATTTGGGTATCGTTTTGGAGTGTACCCTCTTTGTTTGAGAATTTATTTCGTGGATTTTAATTATTGACAACAATTATTACCTACTTTTGGTCCGGATTTGTGACAACACCTTCCTAAAGACCGAACACCATTAGGCAAAACAGCACTTGAGACCAGCCTCCCCAAAAGACTGCATCAATCCCACTGAGCTCATAGTGACGCTCAGCCCTCGTGACATCCCGCCTAACACTAAGAGTTCCATGGCGAAACACAAGGATTCGGTAACCTCTTTCATTTTTTTTGCCTTTCCTGAGCTTATACCGAGTTGGGCATCGGATGCGATAACTCGGAAGCAAAAACCGAGCCACTTAACTTTCTTGTTTGTGGTGCGCAAAATAAGGGTCACAGTATTCAAACTCAGATCCCGCTTTAGGTGATTACTGCCTAAGATAAGACCTCAATTTAGGTATGCATCGGTACTGATATCTACAATCAGATCTATCAATCTGTAAGTGGCAAATGGGCAGTAGAACAAACACTTAATATAAACAAGAGGAAGAGGGTAATCATGTACACAGAATTCCAGTGGTCTGTCATAAACACCAGGCAGTGATTTTTCTACTTAGTGTTGATGAGCAATATTTATTACAGACAGGCTTTGTTTCTCTTGATAAATTTGATCTCAACATAGAAAAGTAGGCCCCATAATTTTTCTTATCCAGCTTTTTTGCTCTTCCTGTCTTTGTTGTTTTATTCAATTAGCAAAGGGAAAGAAGGGTGTCGACCCCATGTACAGGAATCAACCCACTTAAATGAAAGCCAATGGATAAAATCTAAGGTAACATCAACATCAGGGATTGCTGCCGGTTCAAGACGCAAGAGTGTAATGTGTAATTGGAATAACGATTCAACCCAAGAAGCTATTAACCAAATAAAGCAAGCTCTGGATCTGAAATTTAAATTCCTACACACCATACAAAGACAAAAGGTCAAAGGGCCCAAGATATTTTTCTTTAGGGGACTCCTCCAATAACCAAGTATTACTGCACCTAATAATCTGGGAGGTTAAAGAGTAAAGCAGTAAGAATCTACCATATGGAACAAATAGCCTGAGTTGGATGTAGATTGATTGAAAGGTGGAATCGAGAGAAGGCCCTAAGGTCCCTTATTGAGGAGACTAAAGGAGATTATCGGGAGGACTAGCTTCCTCCCCAGATAGCCCTTCGAAAAGCCTACAAATGACTGTATGGATCAAGACAAGTCCTTGATAGATAACTATCGGGTATAAACGTAGTTGGATTGAATACACTTATTTCTAGAGGGACAACAATGTTCTCTAAAAAAAACTTATTGAACGGAGTTGCAATAGTCAAAAATCTCAAAGTCTAAAAATGATAAATTTGCTAGCAAGCATCTTCCTCCATTTATAGGGGAGCCATAATCTTATGAAGCCAAGTCATGTAATGGAAGGCAGCTTGAATTATGGCACTGAATCCGGAGAAGATCATGGATAGGAATACTGTAACGAATGCTTTCCATTTTAACATATGAGTCCTCTTTTAATGTCATGGAAAAGTGTTACGACGAAAAGAAGAGCAAGATGATACAAATTGCTACAGAGATGCGCCTTGTCTTTGAGGAGTGATTAGATGGAAAAGATCACATGCAAGATAAAGCACCGAGCAATAATGAGAAGATGATTCATCTAAAAAGTGGCAGCACAAGTGAATGTTAAAACGAGTGGGTAAATAACTATTCTTGATTGTATTTTTCTATTACAACTTGTGTCACATTAATACATTTTTTTTCCATTGTAATATACACTTGTACATATCAAAAAATTTTGATCCACACAAAGAGGTATTTCATTAATCTTTTACGTATTATTTCTTTTTAGTTTTCCTTTTTTTATTTTTTAAGAACCAAGAATCACACATGCTGGCCAGACCCATTTCACAAATTGTTACTGACCAATATTCTCAGACCTTTCTTCAGGTTGAGGGAAGCAACTTGAACACCCTTTGGTTATTTTTATCTTGTGTCATCTAGTGTCTAATCTCTTCACTTACACCCATCCCCCATTTAATATACTTCTCTCTACAAACAGCAGTTCATAGCAGAAAACAATTTTAAAAGGTCTGCAAAGAATATCTCCATAACAAATTATCCACTGACCACTAACATGATGCAGGTGCTCTTGTAGGCCGCCATTGACCATGAACTCATAAACCAGCAATTTTTGGTTACTACCCGAACAGTAACCTATTAAACCAAGCAAATATGGAGAGGAGAGACGGCTCAACATTTCAACCTAGAAAAAAAAAAATTCAGTCACCATAGAACATGGCACAGATGCAAGTTTGGTAAGCAAAATCAGCGTTAACAACCAACCTCCACTTTGAATTCATCTTCCCCCTGCTTTCCAGCTTGGTCCATCAATTTAACAGCAACTTTCCTCCCGTCACCAAGAACTCCGCGGTAAACTAAGCCAAAGGCACCATGGCCTATCACATTAGACTTACTAAAACCACCAGTAGCTGAATGCAGCTGCTTCAATGTAAATACTCGCAGTCCTTTCTCTGATACAGCTTGGAGGTTTTTAAAGCCATTCTCTTCCTCATTGGCAAGTCCTTCAAATAGACAAAAGGAAAAGACAAGCATAATCCCTCACCAAATGTACCCAACCAAGAAATAAGGAATTAAGTTGAATACCAACCATTGCATCACATGAGCTGCAAGCATAGACGAAGCAGAATTCTCCAATTAAAGTGCCATTTTCAAACTATCTAGACTTGTCAATAACTTAAAACTTGATAAAACAAGTCCCCACCCCACTCTCCTAGAAATCTTGTTAATAACTGCATTAACTTTATTATCATTTAGTTTCAACAATGGGTATCTCTAATGCAAATATAGGCTGGTATATATCAGTAAAGGCCCCCCTTGATACAAATATTTATTGACACCATAATAATATCACAATATGTTGCTATATCGGTGATATATCGAAATATATAGGTTAATATGGTTCTATTAGCTTACGATTTTTAGAAATATATATACTTTTCAATATATACAATATCGATGCATATAATTTAACATGTTTAATACTAATACGACTGCGATTAATAACGACACCGACATCCATGGTGCATATAGAAGCTCCCCATCCCCTTATAGAGTTGCTTTCCCTTCTTTCGAACAATGAAGTGTCTGTCTGTTTAATGATTGGAAGTTAAAAGAAATAAACCTTTCAATTGCTGCACCTTCCTTTCCCTTTTCCATAATTTTAATAATAATAATGTATGATAGCAATTAATGCTGTCATTATCCACATTTCCTTACATGATCCAATATATTTACCCCTTGGTGTTATATTGCACAGGACAAATATCACAAATAACCAAGCAAATATTCTGCATTCCATAGTATCCACCAAGCAAAAAGAGATGAAGAAATACAAGTGCACCAACAATCAAGGGGCAAGTAAAAACTTCTAATTTCCCTCTCTTCTACATAGGTATACACACCCAAAACTTGAATCTCTGTTAGTCGGAAAGGCACAATCCTCTGATCAACTTTTCTGTTACAAGAGTTCATGTTATTGTACAAAAGCCATCACTTTATAAATCCATTAATCATATGCCTGGCCATCACAAATCCATTACGTCAATTAGAAGGATGGTCCAGAGCACTAAGATATCCTGCATTGCTAGTTTGAGGAGTCCACACCCTTTCATCTCCATCAACATTCAAACTCTCACCCTAAAGCTTTTCATCATCCTTAAAAACTCAGAGGTTGCCCTCTTAATCACTTTATAAAGAAGCTTGGTTTGAGGAAATTGTACAAAAGCCAAGGCAAAGAGAGTTGTGCAAAGGCTGAGAAAAATAAAAATGATAAAAAAAAAAAAAAAAGAGAGGAAGTTCTATGAGAGCTGAGAGAACAAATTTGAGAGAATTGCAAAGTTATCAATTTCATAATATTCCCCCCTTCGACAGTGGACGTAGGCTAAATTAGCCGAATCATGATATTCTTCTATATTATTTTATTGTTTTGGTGCCATCTATTTCCTAACAAAGTGGCATCAGACCGAGGTTGTGTTTGGCACAAACTTTTTTTTCAGAATTGGTTATGAAAATATGCTAGTTTTTCTGACAATCTCAAAATTGAATTTTGAGATTACCAGAACATTCCTCTCTTCTATACGAGCACAAGGACATAAAAGTCATCAAAATCGGCCAACAAATGACACTGCACGTGCTGCACACACCTCCCTGAGACTGGCATGTGAGTCCAATACACACCACGAACTGCATGCACGTCTCGAGGAAGAAGATGTGTGAGCCCATGAGCACGCATGAGCCCCACATGCTAACAGCGTTTCTTGATGCATATCCTATTGGCGACGACATATTTCGACTCATCACTAGCTCCGGTCACTGAGCTACTCGCCTGAGTCAAATCAGTAAATTGCTCGAGTCAACTCAACCACATAACCGATTCCATTTGGTGAGTCAAATCATGAGTCCACCCATTCAAATCGTCCAAGTCAACTCGGCGGGCAAGCAACTATCCCCTCTCCGAGTCAACTCATGAGTCAAACAGCGAGGTGACTTAGATCCAACTCCACGGAACCATATTTCTAGGGTTTTAGTACTATAGTGACCAGATTTTTCACCGAGTCAGACCGATTCCTGACAATTTAGACTATTCCGATGCATTGGTGCACTCCGTTTTTCCAAATTCAGTCTCAAAGTTTCAGTTTTGAACCTAATTGTGGTTAATACCTATGAAGCACGGACACCGACTCGGGACATGAACACGACACTGACACGCTATTATTTAAAAATTAAGAATAGAATACGTTGGGAACACTTAAACTAAAATTATAATTTATACTTTTTTTAACTAATGAACACTACCTTTTATACTAGATTTGTGGGTTATCGGATTCATTTGTGAAGAAGAAATTAAATTATTACTCCATAAAAGATCAGCTATATTATCACCTTTATTTGTTTCACCTCCGTATTCGTCTTTTCTTTTTCAAGTCATGGCTTTTTATCCTATGAAAATTTGGTGAAAGAAAACTGTCGGCTACTATGAAAAGAGTCTCTCTTGGCTATGAGATAATCCTATCTAGAGAGTGTGGATTATTGATAGAAATGAAAGAGAGAGGCACAACTTTAAATTTTTAAATTTATAAAACAGCTCACATTTTTTAAAATTTATAAAATGACCCACAATTTTTAAAAATTACTCGACATATCCAAAACATGTCAAGATGTATCAAGAGCGTGTCCAAAATGTGTCAGGACGTATCCGAAACGTGTCCAAAACATGTCAGGACGTGTCCGAAGCATGTTCGAAATGTTTCAAACAAAAAAATAAATTAGCACATATCAGGGCGTATCCGACACATGTCCAGGGCGTGTCAGTGTCTAATACGAGTCGGACACCGACATTTTAAGCCCAAAAGCGCATCCATGATTTTAAGGTTAAAACTAACATTTTTTAATGGGAGATTCATTTTCAAGAGATATGGGCATGTTGACGGCCTCAAATCATATAATTTAGACATCACGGATAAAAGATCTTTGAAATTGTAAAGATTTGGCTGATATATTGGAATATAAAGGCATGTAACCAACCGCAATGGAAGAGAAGGATCAGAGTAAGATGAACAAAAAATTATTGTTCAAATCAGACAATGGATCAATCATAGTGTATTTCATCATGTTGCAGAGAAGGTTGATGCATATGGCCAAAACTGCTCGAAATAAAGCTCTTTTGATGCAGAAATTAGTGAATTTCAAATTGAAGAACAAAATTTATATCGCTGAGCATACAATGAATTTCAGAACCTGAAAAATCAGCTTGCATCTACCGATATGAAACTTGGAGATGAAAAGCAGGCCCTTCTACTTCTCAGTGATCTCTCTCAGCAACTCTGCTCTAAAAGGTGTACTCACCATGGCAATGGTGAATAACGCCCTATTCAATAAGGAGGTTGGACAAAAGAATGATGGTATTGACCAGCCTCAGGTGCTCATCATGGAAAAAAAGGGAAAAATCCTCAAGTAGCTGGTAGAGGCAAAACTATAGGAAGAAGCTGTGGTAGGTGAAGGTCCCAGAATCGTTGTGGCAAGTTTAGTGATAGCTGGAGTTATCAATGTCGTAAAATTAAGTGTTACTATTGTGGCATTCAAGGCCATACCAAGAGAATTGTTGAAAATTAAAAAGAGAGCATGGACAGAGTAGTGACCAACCAAAGAAAGATGATGGTGAGACTTTAGTCACCTTCCGTAAAAGTATCTCAGTTATATTTGTAGATGAAACGACATGTCTTTACATTTCAAGCAAGGATGCTAAATGGGAGGTAGACATTACGGCTTCCTGCCACGTAGACCTAATCAAAATTGAGTCACCCGACCGACTTGATCTAAACATTCCGAAATATATAGAATTTGGTTAAGATATAAAAGTATTATAGATGGATATGGTCATAAATATAGGCATGATTAATTTTTTGGGCCGAGCACAGTCATATATGAAAGCATCTAATTCGGCTCGGCCTGACCCAAATTATATTTCTTTATAAATATATGTTTTTTATTTTAAATAAAATACCAAGTTTAATTAATTATTTCAATATACTATATATCCATGTAATTAATAATTTTTAAATAAATACTCTACATTAAAATTTATAATTACATAATATTTTATCTTAAATATTATAATTTTTAAAATATTGTATATTTCCATGTATTTTTAAGAAAATATAAATTTTTAAATAAACATATTAAAAAAAAAATCTATCAACCGACTAGAGCAAGCCTAGTTTGGCTCATGGACAACCATAATCAAGGCTTTTGGCCTAGGTG
>JAOVVI020006376.1:0-15671 GCA_028571085.2 Nepenthes alata | reverse complement strand
TGTATTCAAGAGTAAGGAAGGTTAATGATGGAATAAAGTGAAAGCGTATTTATGTTCAAAGAAAAAACGTTTAAGGCTAAAGCCAAAAAGAAGAAAAAAGGTAAAATACCTCCTTAATCTAATATCAAGAAAGAATTCAAATGCTTCTTCTGTAAAAAGAAGGGACACGTCAAGAAGAATTATGTCAAATATCAAAATTGGCTTGAAAATAAAGGTAATACATTCTCTTTTGTATGTTATAAATCTAATATGGTTAATATTTCTCATAACACATGGTGGATTGAATCTGGTTTTATAATCCATATTCTAAATTCCTTACAGGACTTACAAAACCTAAGGAAGCCAGTGGGTAATGAACAAAGTATCTTCTCTAAAAATAAGATGCGTTCACATGCGTAAACCATTGAAATATGCAGTTTAATTTTGAGTAGTGATTTTGTTTTGAATTTGAAAAAAAACTTTTACATTCCAAGATACTTTTCTAAAAATTCGATATCAATTTCAAGACTTATACCTTTCGGATATTCTATTATATTTTCAGACTTATCTTTCAGTTTATATTATAAATCTAATATTATTGGGAATAGTACGTTGTCTGATGGTCTTTATTACTTGAATTTATAAAATAATACATCTTATAATACTATGTATGTTGCTGTTAGCATTAAGTGATGTGTTATGTATGAATGTTCCTCTATATTATGGTATAGGAGATTAAGTCATATTTTTATTAAAAGAATCAAAAGATTAGTAAATTATGAAAACATAATACTCTAAATTTTATTAATTTTGAGACTTGTGTGAACTATATTAAAGAAAAGTATACCAATAAGACTAAGAAAAATACCAAGAGGAGTTCAGACATATTAAAAATCGTACATACAGATATTTGTAATCCTGATATTGACTCATTCGGCCCAAAATATTTTATCATATTTTTAACTATTTTTTACGATATATGTATATTTACTTGCTTCATAATAAGAATGAAGTTTTACATACTTTTAAATTATTTAAAGTAGAAGTAGAGAACCAATATGAAAAATAAATTAAAATTGTGAGATCAGATAGAGGTGAAGAATATCATGAAAGATATATTGAAGATGGACAAATACCTTGTCCATTTATAATATTTCTTCAAAAATATGGGATTATTACCCAATATACTATGTCTGATTCTCTGGACCAAAAATGGTGTAGCAGAAAAAAAAATTGAACTTTATTAGACATTGTGATGAGTATATTTAGCAACTCCAATCTTCTAAAATTCTTGTGGAGTGAAACTCTTAAAATGACGGTGTATATTTTAAAACGGGTTTCAACAAAAACTGTTCCAAAAATTCCTTTTGAGCTATGAAAAGGTTAAAAATTAAATTTACAACATGTACACGTATAGGGATGCCCATCTGAAGTAAAACTTTATAATCCACATGAGAAAAAGTTGAATCCAAGGACTATCAGTGGATACTTTATCGGATATACTGAATGGTCCAAAGGATATAGATTTTACTATCAATCTCACAGTACTAGGATTGTGAAATCGAGAAATATAAATTTTTTTAAGAATGACTTAATGAGTGGAAAAAATCGATCCAGAAATATGATTTCTGATAATGATCATTTGGTTTCTCAACCTTCAACTTTAATTGATAAATTGATTGTTGTACACAACACCCCTCAAGATCAAATTGGTATTGAACAACCAATCAATGCCATTCTAAAAAATACTGATCCTATTTCAGTTGACCATAAAATTTATGATTTATCTGAAATAGTTATACAATATACTCCTATTGAGAATGATGATAAAATATTGAGAAGGTCTTCTATAATGAGAAAGTCAGTAATTTTTAGTGATTTTATTATATATCTACAGGAATCTGACTACATTATTGAAGCAAAAAATGATACTGAAACGTTTTCACAAGCTGTGAGTTATAATGAATTACAATTATGGTATAATGCCATGAAGGAAGAAATAAATTCTATGAGTTACAATGGAGTTTGAAATCTTATTGAGTTGCCTAAATTGGTGAAAGTCATAGGGTGTAAATGGATATTTAAGATAAAGAAAAACTCATTAGGTAATATTGAAAGATATAAAATAAGACTCGTTGCTAAAGGATATACTCAAAAAGAAAAAATTGATTACACGGAGACTTTTTCTCCTATATCTAAAAAGGATTCTTTTCGTATTATTTTGGTATTAGTTACTCATTTTGATATGGAATTACAATAAATAAATGTGAAAATAGTATTTCTAAATGTAATCTAGAAGAAGAGATTTATATGAAACAGTTAGAAGGATTCTCCTCTAGTGATGGTGAGCAATTGGTATGCAAACTCAAGAAGTCCATATATGAATTGAAATAAGCCTCCGTCAATGACATTTAAAATTTGATGATGTTATCATTTCATTTGATTTTGAAGAGAATATTTTGGATTAATGTATATACTACAAGGTTAGTGGAAGTAAGATTTATTTCAGTGTTTTGTATATGGATAATATTTTACTTGCATCTAATGATAAGGGTTTACTGTATGAGGTAAATAATTTTTCTCTGATAAATTTAAAATAAAAAATATGGGTGATACATCTTATGTTATTGGCATCAAAATACATCGAGATAAACCACAATGTGTTCTAGGTTTGTCTCAAGAGACCTATATCAATAAAATTTTACAGAGATTTCGGATGAAAGATTGTTCACCAAGTATAGCACTCATTGTAAATGGTGATTGGTTCAATTTGAGCCAATACTCAAAAAATAATTTTGAACGGAAGCAAATGAAAAACATTCTATATGCTTCCGCTGTTAGAAGTTTGATGTATTCTTAGGTACGTACAAGACCTGACATCGCATTTGCAGTTAGAATATTGGAAAGATTTCAGACTAATCCAGATATTGAATACTGAAAAGCTGCTAAGAAAGTGATGAGGTATCTCCAAGGTACCAAAGACTACATGTTTATATATAGACGGACCGACGATTTGAAAGTATTGGGGTACTCCGATTTAAGCTTCGCTAGATGTGTTGATTCACGTAAATCAATATATAGTTAAATATTTATATTTATCGATGAAACTGTATCCTAACGAAGTGCAAAATAGACATTGATTGCTACTTCCGCTATGAAAGTTAAGTTTGTTGCTTGTTTTACGGCTACAAAGCATGGTTTATGAATGAAGAATTTCATGTCTAGGCTTAGCGTAGTCGATTTCATCTCAATGTCATTAAAGATATATTACGATAATTCAGCTACTGTTTTTCTAGTTAAAAATAATAAAAGTAGCAGTCGAAGTAAACATATCGACATTCAATTTTTAGCCATAAAGAAGCGCATTAAAGGAAAGAAAATTGTTATTGAGTATATTAGCACTGAATTGATTATCGCTGATCCTTTGACAAAAAATATGCCACCATTGAGGTTTCAGGATCTTGTAACAAGAATGTGATTAAATTCTATTTTATAATTTTTATTGTATGGACAATGATATTTAATAAAATTCCTATTTAATTATTGTGATGCTTCTCAAAATTTGTGTACACATTAGTTGATTATTTTGAGAATGTCATTAATTGTTAGACAAACAATAAACATAAGGTTTATTCATAAAGTAACGTTACCAGATACAGATGTCTTAAAAAATATAATATATTGTAATACATGAAAGATATTACTAATTATTAGAGGATTTATCGCCATGATTCATATATTTATTTCTTAAGTTTGAGGATTGATGTGTTTGTCATCACATCAAGTAAAATATGAACCAAGTGGGATAATATTGACGCTTCAGTTTTCAACCGTTAGCGTTGAGGCCGCTGGAATTCCTTCAACCGTTCCTGCTATTGCTGAAGCATTAAGTGGCCCATGAATTGCTAATAACTCTCCATTTATTGTACCCGTCAATCTCCATATGCCTTTTCATTGGTAATGGTCATTGAAGGCAATTGATGAAATTGCCTAATAAATAATAAAAATTGGTTTTATCCCTAAGCATTCTTATCTGTAATACACCATCGACCGAGACAAAGCAGTGCTTAGAAGCTTCAAAACCGAGTCAAAATCAGCGCCAGAAAACAAAGCAAGCAAAATGACGGAAAGTTAGTACGCGATCATTTATTCCGCATTTGTGATTTTTTATATCACATAAATTATCAACAGTGCAAACATGGCTAACACTAGAGCATAACCATTCAACCTCAAAGCTTAACCCCTTCTGTAGTGCGGTCTCTCCATGATTTTAATCTTTTTCCACGGATGGTGGTGGGATCCTCTGTTTCTCTTGTATATACTCGGTAACATTGTGGAGGACAATATTTAACATCATCGTAATGTCACTCTATTGTGACCTGATAGCCAAGGATTAGCAATGAAAATAGTATGCAAGCAACACATATGTGAGGTTGCATGAATTTGAATATTGCAAATCCCATGGCATAAAAAGCTCGTGCACTAAACTGCATATCTGAACCACAAAAAGGAAAAACAAACACATTAGATTCACTGAAGTCACAAAAATTCACAAGGTACAGAAGCATACAGAAACTACAAAATGGGGATTACAAAATTTAAGATGCTGCTCTTCATTGGTCATCTTCAGTGGCTTAGACATGGAAAAACAAACAACATTACCAAGAAAATGGGGATAACAAGATAATCGACAGGCACAAACTGATAGAAGGGATGTCCTTGCACTATTCACCTATGGGTTCATACTGTCTGTTGACTCTGATCTCTTTGCAGACAAAACACTCTGGAATTCTCACCAAATTGGTCCCTTGCTGATGAATACATTCACCATATGAATGAACAAATAAGCCACAAAAAAACTTGAAGCCTCGAGAGAGTAACTTGAAGCCTCGAGAGAGTAAGCAGAAGCCACCTTGCTAAGATTTTCATAGAGAACAATCATGTCTTCGTGAAACAGAGCCTCTAAAATCAGCTTCCTTACATCTGCTGGACTTCTTCCAAGCTTCCACACGTGCTCGTGCACACACACACACATAAAAATTGCTCAGTCTGTTGTGTATACTTAAACGTTCAAATAGAAGCAAAAACAAACCAGAGGAAGATGAGTGTGGACATGAAACGTACAGAACAAGCACAACACCTGAAGGAATGTCTTATGAAAACTTGCCACAAATTTTTGGCAAGTTCCTATTGCTGCTGCATGTTCTGAATTAGATCCATTGAATTTATTTATGCTGTAACCATGAGGTCCATAACAACTAAGATTTGAGAATACACCATCAACCAAAAGAAACTTGTCATTCCAGACAGCAACAGTTGCAATAACAAATCCCTACACCACGGTGATGAAAAGACCAGAAAAGGAAGGTAAGTCACTTCTATTAAAGACTGAACGATTAAAAATGACCCATCTTTAGTGTAGGGAAATTCACGCATACCATAGGGAGAGTTGAACCTGACCTTTTTTGTGACCCAAGAAGGTTAAACTAAGGAGAGTCCACTAAATGACAAATTGACTCTTTACGGAGTTGCAAATTGAAAAGTGATTATCTAGAAGAAAATGAGGCTTCACAATCTTCATACCTAGTCAATCATAAACAGATGGCTCACTGTGACAAAAATTGCCTGCACTCACATGCTGAGTACGTAAGGTACTTTACATAGTCCTTTCTCCTTGTCAAGGAGGTATTGATTGGATGATATAATCACGTTGAGGTTACTGGCACAAAAAGCTAGTTATGACAACCCAACAAGGAAGAACTATCAACACTGAGAAAGAAATCTGATAAGTCAGAAATTGGATTTGGGCCAATAGAGCTTCTTTAACATTTTATGCAGTAAGATCATTTAGAATAAGCAAGGAGAAATAATTTGAGAAGTAGTAAATACCTTCATGATAACCTTGAATTGCTAGAATTTTTTCTTCCTGTCACCCGCCCACTTCATGGTTTGCTGGATAGTAACTTCACCCATTTTGTAAACAACTATTCTTTTTTCTCATCACCTGACAGATCTCGGGCGCCAAGGGTAAGGAACTTCGTCTGAAACCGACAACTATCTCATGTGTTTCAAAATTTGATTACCAATAGTCCCCACAAGAACACGATCCACCTTCAAATCTGTGAAAACGGATTCGATCCCTGACAACAATCACCCTGGCTAACATCCTAGAGACTGATTTAAACCAACTATGACAATCCTGGCAAGTTCTCAAGTTCTTTGAAATTTGAATTTCTGTTCCACAGCAAGTTTTAAGGATACCAAAAGCCAACGCTAACTTTTCACTGTGATGATTCAAATTATCCTCCTTTTCCTCCTCAGAAACATCCATCAGAACCAATTCTGTTGTAGGCACAAAGCCCTCCAGCTTGGTTCGTTTCGCTAAACCCTCCAGAACCTTGTATATTGCCTCTGTTTCAGGGTGTGATCTATCACCTGCCTTAAACTGGAATATAGCACCAGCCAACTCAACCCAACTCCTCCCATAACATTGGTGAATCCCCTCAATTCTCATCAAATCTCTCACTTTGGCAGCACTATTCCACTTGCCTAAGGAACAATACGTGTTTGACAGCAAGACATAATCACTGCCATTGAGGCATGAGATATTTCTTATGGCAATCTCACCCAATTCTGAATTTTTGTGAGTTCTGCAAGCACTAAGAAGTGACCTCCATATAACTACGTCAGGAGCCATTGGCATTGTTTTAATAGTTGAATATGCATCCTGTAGGTGCCCTGACCGTCCCAGCAGATCCACCAAAACCCCATAATGCTCAACTTGTGGTTCAATCATGTAACGGCTTCTCATAATATCAAAGTATATCCTACCCTGTTCATGTAGACCACAATGACTACATGACATCAAAATTCCCATAAAGGTTACAACATCTGGAGAAATATTCTCCACCTCCATTTGCATGAATATGGAAATTGCTTCGGAAGATAGGCCATGGATTGCTAGGCCATTAATCATTGCATTCCAAGCTGACACATAATTGCTTCGAATGCTATGGAAAATGTCTCTGGCAATTTCAATTCTTCCACATTTTGCGTACATGTCTATTAGAGCAGCATGCAAAATGTGATTCAGAGTAATGTTTTTGTCAATCATCAAACGATGCACCCATTTGGCATGATCAAGAGCTCCAAGCCGTGCACACCCAGCAACAACAGAAGCAAAAGCATATTCATCTGGCTGAACATTCAAAGAAAGCATACTTTTGAAAAATCTCAATGCCTCTTCAAAGTGAGCATTTTTTATACAACCACCAATTACTGAGTTCCATGAAACCAGGTCTCTTTCATGCATGTTATAAAACACACGTTTGGCAGCGTCGATATCTCCACCTCTCATAAATCTTGCAATTATGACATTGGCAGTCATCAAATCAAGGCCCCGAATTGGGGTTTCATTTTGAAGCTGGCAAGCAAGGTTGAGATGCCCACAACAAACCAAGGCAGATATCAAAGTCGATATAAGTGAAGGATTCTTGTGATAGCCACATTTAACAATTGTTGCATAGGTTTGTAATGCTGATTTGAAACCCAAGGAGATCTTGCAAGCATCAAGAAGTTGTTGAAGTGCTTGATGACCTGAAAGAGTTTTAGTTGGAAGCTGTCATGAGCATGATGTAACACACATATGGTCCGATGAACATCAAATTGTTTCCTTCTACTTTTCAGTTTTTTTAATCTGCTCTAGTGAGTGGTGGAGGATGTTCCCTGAGAGGTATCTCTATATCGATTAAAAAGACACTAGTAGACAGTAAGAAAACAGCAGATAAAAGAACCAATGACTAGGTCATTGACTGAAATCTAAAACTTAATTGCTCATAATTGAGCCAAGACATGATAAGGGAAGCGGCAAAAGGCCATGACAATTTCCATCAAGCAAAAATAATTTGGCTGAAGAAGAGCTGAGTGATAGCTTGCTCAAGCTCATCCAGTTAAATCTGGCGATTGGGGGTTTGGGCTGTTAAACTTCACAGATCAAGCTTGCCCTGATCATGCAGTCGTGACTGAGCTCTAGTAGCATGCTTTACAACATAACGAAAAATAGATTCAAGTCTTATAGTAGGCCACACAAGATAGACACATAAACAAGCTCAAAGTAAATCCGCCAGAGTTTCATGGCCAATTCTTGAATAAGCCTATGACCGAGCAACCGCAGGGTAATTTGACAGCCAAGTATTCAGCTACACTGAGCAGATGAGTAAAAGAAATTGAATTCAAATCCCTAATAAAACTGTGTACAAATATTTTACTACAAACAGACCAAATATTACCCAAAGAAGGGAGTAGAGAGCCAGCTCATACAAAAATTTCCAACTCAAATTTTCAATTCTTTTTCAGGTCTGATTTATGCAATCTTCATCGGCTAGCTCCCAAGTGTAAAGAAGCCAATACTGTGAGGAGGAGAAAACATGACAACACATGTGACGATTAATTCAAGTAGTTGAGGACGGTTGAATCAGGTAATCCATAGTCCATAAATCTCATTATAAATGTGGCCATGAACTGAACACGGAGTGACAAATAATCTGCAGGCAGCGCAAAGGGCCGGATGTGCCGTGTCCTGGGAAGATTTTTAGAACTTCAGATGCCAAATCAACAGGCTACCATCAGATTCGATTAGGAAGATTGTAAATTGAAGCAAAAGGAAATTGGGAAAAAGAAACGCCAAGAGGAAAATGAAAACACGACTATTTACAAAAAAAAAAATTCATTCGTTACTGAAATGCTGAAGTAGCAGATTGATTCAGCAGAAAAATAATGAAAAAGGAGAAATCCGGAACATAAAGTTACAGACTCGTTATCGAGACTGTCACTGAAGAGGGAGATCGAGATGCATGGCCAGCAGTATGGCTGATAGCCGCCGGTGTCCTGTTTATCCTCCATGCGAGCTGCCAGACCCTCCCGCCGCCTTCTTTCATCATCTTCTCGGAATTGACATACGCCATGGGTGTCGAACACTAACGTATACTTGATTCTTCCAAAGTGAGAGAAACTTATTTATTTATTTATTTTGGACAAATAATTTATTTAAAAATAAAATATTAATTAGAATATACTAATTTTATATGTGTGTACCTCGCATATAGAAAAATATATTTTTTTACATATATTTTTAGTTTATTTTTTCTTTTAACCTTAAAATTGGAGTCAAGCTATAATATTTTACAGAATTTAGCACAGCGGCTCCAACAATCATATGCCTAAATAGATCAATTGGGATAGAAATGATCTTAATTAAGGGTTAAGAGAGGACTACACTTAAGCTTTGTTTGGTATGAATGAAATGGAAGAATAGAAAGAAATAAAAGAAAGTAATGTATATTTTAATTGTTTGGTTGAAAAAATATTGGAATAAAAGAAAAAAATTGGAGGAATGTAAGTAAATGGTGCTCATATTTTTAGGTTTGGACATGCAAAAACTTGCTCTACAATGTGGAAAGCAAGCAAATTGGAAATGTTTAAAAATTAAAATTATGATTTTACCCTTTAAATTGAATTGGTTCTAAAATATACTGCAAGTCAACCGTTTATGTGATGAAAATTCAAGAGGTGAACTGCAAGTTAGCCGCTTTTGTAAATTGTGCCGTGAAAGTTTTTAGAAGCAAATCACAAATTAGTTGTGAGCTATTCGCTTAAATAACCCATATATAGTGAGATTTTTCATAAGAATGCTTGAGATAACTGTTCAGGTAAAATGCAGTTGATGCTTGCTATTTTATACTTGAGAATAGTTTAACCAAAGGTTTTTTTCCTTATTTTTAAAAAGACCAAACATTCTTTAACTTGGCAAGTGCACAATAGAACTAAATTGAAGAGATGGAGAGCATTCTTTGTTTGACTATATATGCAACCATAAAATTTGGAAAAATTAAGTAATTCTTGAGAGATTCTTCTTCTTTATTTGAGAAAAGAGTCATGTTTTTCTAGTGATTTCTCACTTGTTCTAATTTTGAGCACGCTATAGAGTTTCAGTGCGAGACTCGCGGGTAAATTTAATGTGAGATTCCGAGTCTAAAGATATAATAAATATGAGATAATCAATATACTAATAATTAATACTAGACCTATCGAATGAATGAGTATGCATATTGGAAGAAAAATTAAAAAAATGATTCGAGCTTCTGTTGTTGAAGCGCTGCCAGCAGGGCTGCGCCTACAGCGCACTTGAGCCTAAAAAGCAGAAGTGCCCAACTCGCCGTGCACCTCTGCGAGCTTGAGCGTGAGCCGGCAGTGAGGTTACGTGCGCTGCTCGCTCACTAGACGCTCAAGCACCCGACAATTATAAAGACGCGGCCTCCTTCGGGTATTTCATTTTTTCAGGATCCAAAATCCTTTTAGAGAGAGAGAGCACCGATCCTAGAGAGAGAAAGGAGGATATCGAGGTCGTGGAGTCTGAATTTGTCCGAGAGCTAGTTATAAAAGTGGTAATATGCGTCGAGATAAGTGTTCTCATATTCCCTAACATTTCTCTTTCGATATTTTTCATTTATTATCGGATATTTTTGTCTCAATACCCACCCAAATCATGAAAAATATGTTACCCGTGTTTTGAGACCAAAGATCATGTAGTTTATTGTCCGATTTGCTCACTGATTCATTCGGTGGAGTTCCACCAAACCCTAACCCATGAAAATCGAGCGCAAGAAGGCAGTGGCGCAGCCCTCGCTGCGCCACCTCTGTGTGCTTGAGCACAAGCCTGGGCAGTGAGGTCGTGCTCACTGCCCGCTCAATTGGCACTCGAGCGCCCGGTGACATTAAATACGCGACCTGTTTTTCATTTTTGTATTTCCCACACAATAAAACCCTTGGAGAGAGAGAGGTGCCGAACTAGAGAAAGAAAGGAGGAGATCAAGACAGTGGAGTCCGAATCTGTCAGAGAGTTAGTTATCAAGGTTATAGTACGTGTCGAGGTAAGTATTCTCATACTCACTATTTGTTCTCCTTCGTTTTTTATTCGTTTTTTCTTGGGTATTTTATTCTCAATACCTACCCAAACCTGGAAAAACATGTTACCCGTGCTTAGTGATCAAGGAATATGTAGTTTATTAATCGATTCGCTTACCGATTTGTTGGGTTGGCAAACCCTAACCCACGTAAAAATTGGGGTTTCCCATTTTTCCTCCGTATTTTGTTAAATTGACCTCAAAATACGAATCACCATGTCCTAATTATGCATATATATCGGTCGTATGATCGATCTCGTAAATTTTGACCCGTTCGTGATGTCCAAATCCTCTAAACGGTCGCTGTTACTGTTCACACGAAAATTAATGGAAACAATTGTATGCTTCCACCCATTTAATACTTATGAAATTTATGTCTAATTGTTTATGTTAAATTGTAAGCTCCAAAAATACGTATTTGTGCACCAGAGGCAAGGAAATGTGTTCTGAAGGGTTCTAAAGTAATATTTGTCCATTGAAGGTAAGAAATTCCAAACTCTCTCGTGAAATTAAATTGAATCGTTGAAAGGAAAAGAAAGATGAGAACCAAGCAAGCAATCGGAGGAAAAATCCACAATGTATGCATGATCAAATTGATCTCCCTGTTGATGATAATGTGAATGAAGTGAAATGTGGAGGATCCTCCCTTAAGGAAAGATTAATCACGAAACTAGGACCATGGACTTATATTCATTGGGTGGTACCCTCTGGTTTGCCATGTATATCACGGTGAGAACTCAAAGAATGCTCCGACCGCTCATGAGGGTGAGTGATATTCGTGGTATGCCTTAGGATACTAACTGTAAAAGAATGAGGATTGCTTTGGTCCCTGGGAGATATGGGGCGAATTGTTATGGAAGAGTGCTACAGGCCTAAAATGTAGCCGTTGGCCGAGTGCTACAGGCCTAAAATGTAGTCGTTAGCCGAGTGCCACAGGCCTAAAATGTAACCGATAGCCAAGTGCTACAAGCCTGAAATGTAGCCGTATGCTTTAAAATGTGTAGAGAACATATTCCTTTCCTAATTCTCTCGCATCACTGGCTAGTACAACATTTTGGCCCTGGTCCCCAAAGATTAATAAAAATAATAAAAATGAATAAAACGTAGCTAGTGTAAACATGTGACCCTGGCGATCCCAGATGCCCCGTTTCCTCTCATGTTTTTTTTATTGAAATTATATGTTTCCCTCATCAATTTATCATTTTCACTGTTTGTCTGCCCATTGTTACTGATGTATGATTTCACTTGTTGAGTTCTATACTCACTCTTATTATCTCTCATTTCAAATGAGAATACACTGATACCCGACGAGACTGAGTAGGCTATAAAAGTGTAATAGGCAACTGATATTGCGTGCAAAACTCGGGACTTGGACTAAGCTCGATTATATGTATGAGACAGGGATTTTGTTCTATTTTTTAAAAACTGTATAAAATATGTCCCATAATGTTAATGATGTTTATGTCGATGATTGAAGGATTAGCGTCCGCTATATATTTTGATTTTTATATTTTCCCAAGTTTTTCTTATTGTGGTTGTGATTAGGGTTTCTAATTGGTATCCTTCCTGACCGGTGTTGTACTAGAGTTATAATATAAGTTCCACCCCTATTGCTGTGGCGTTTGGATCCTGTGTAGTGTGATGAGTTTTGCATTTGTCTTGTTTGTGTTGTGGAATTGTTGTGGACTATTGTACAAGGTTAATTTACAGGTGTTTATATTTTGACAAACGTCTGATTTATAAACGGAACTCTACCCAATTTTTTGTAGAAATTTTATGATATTATTGTTCATGGGCTTTAAATTTTGTGTTTTTGATGGAGGTTATTTAAGAAAAATAACCTTACCTATCACAGCAACCGACAACGAAACTCAATTCACCGGCAAATAATTCACCAAATATTGTACAAGCCTATGATAAGGCTAATTCACACTTCCATTGCCTACCCACAAACCAATAGACAAGTGAAAGTATTGAACCAGATGCTACTGTAAGGGCTAAAGACAAAACTAGAGGATGTTAGAGGCTCTTGGGCTAATGAGCTATCATTTGTCCTCTGGTCATACAGGACTAACCTGAGGGAGCCGACGTGTGAAATGTCTTTCAATCTATTCTACGGCACTGAGGCTATGATCCCAGTCAAAGTCGATCTGCCTAGCCTTTGGGTCGAGAGTTTCGACCTCCTCAACAATTCCTAGAGGCTCAGGGAGCACCTCGACTTGTTCGAGGAGACTTGAGACGCAGCACGATTCCAGACTACAATGTACCAGTAGCGAATCATGCAATACTATAATAACGGGGTAAAAGCCCGTCAATTTGAGGTGGGGACCTCGTCCTACAAAGTGTAGACGCAATCGGCAAAACAACCAACAGGAACATGCTCTCTCCAATCTAGGAGGAATCGTTCTTCATCTCAGTAATCCTCCAAAATGATGCGTACAAGCTACATAATCCAGATGGCAAGCTGGTCCCAAGAATATGAAATGCCACCCACCTCAAGAGGTACTACCAATAGGATCCGGTCGAGCCGAAGTAAGCTCACCATTTATCATTTCGAATGCTTGTAAATGTATCACATTTTGGTTAATAAAATTATTGTTTATTCATGTGTACTTTCCCATGCGAATGCATACGTATTTGTCATCTCATCAAATCAAGTGACCTAAACTACTTCTAAATCAACCAGGATTCATCTTGGCCTATTTTGCAACCCATTGGTGGTTTAAAAACCTCAATCTTGAGCCACGTGGCCCACTAATCAGTTGAATCTTGAACCTTGGTCCTGCACCAAGTGGCCCCTCTATAGTTAAAAACTTGGGCTTGGGGGCTCTTGGAGCTACCAAACGGCAACTAAAACGCTTGGGGCTTCTACGACAGGCATGCAATGACCTCCCCTTGACAGAGAGAGTATCATTAGTCGACAATGGTCGGTGGACTAGAACTAGACATGCATGAGCAATGACGTCCTTGGATAGGATCGAGTGCTGATATGGTAATGTACGGACAACAGCCTACGACTTCGCTAGGGTCCGGCTGCTGTGGCCATAAAACATAGCTAGCCCTAGCAAGGCTCACCCTTGAGCGTTACATCCTACTTACAGGATAGAGCACCCCATAGAATGAAGGTACTGCGACATTTCCTCTCCATGGGAATGAGCACCCCCTGGCAAAGATGCTCGAAACAAACCCGACGATGATAGCTACAATGCTTAGCCTACCAGGCAAAGGGAAGCAATTTAACATAGAAATACAAGCAAATAGCTGCAAAGGTCACAACAATTTAATTGTTCTCATTGAAAAGGTTCCGAATGTACAACTGGGCCATTCACCCAACCAATACAAATAAAGAGGGGAGGAGCCTAGTGATCCGGAGGGGAGTGGCTTGGTGACTGAAGACCACTTGGCTGTGAGGACGAAGGCCCGACCATCACTTTGTTAGGGGCAAGCAAATCCGACTTTTGAGTGGCACTAGCATTCATTGGATGGAGGGATAATGGAAAGTTATGGGCTACCAGTTGCACCACTCAGCAGCAGAGATGAATATTGTCCTAGTGCTTGCCCTCTAACACCTTGCTGAGCCCCTCCCCCAGAATGGAGGCCCTCAACTGGTCCTCGCGCCGAAGGCAATGTCCTCGAAGAAGGAAGTACCACTTCTAGAACTAACGAAGTGACTCCTCGAGAGAAGTGTTCTTTGCCTCGACCTCGTGTAGCTCATATTTGAGGATGCCAATCCGCTCCTCGCCCAACCTTGCCCGCTCGACTACGACTCTATGCTCCATCGCACTAACATGCTTCTGAGCTAGATTGCCAATGGCTTTTGAAAGCCAGAGAGCCCTCTCCTATACCTGCTAGTAGAAAGCATGTTAGACGAATAGAGAAGAAAGCAGGGAAAAGACAAAGGATACTAAAAGAGTACCTCCGTAAAGGAAAGCTCCTCAGAGGGCAGACAGATCGAGGCAGCCTCGAGGAAATTCGTGGTGTGAGGTTTTGGGTTTAAAAACTTGATAATGATGAGGTGATTAGTATGCTAATGATCAATACTAGGCCAATGGAACGAATAAGGTTGGGTATCGGAAGAAAAATCGAGAAAATGTTTGGGTTCATGCTGCTGAAGCGCTGCCAGCAGGCTTGCACCTCGCGATTTCCAGAACCTCCTCCGTCCACTGGCCACTCGAGCTCCGCTCAAGCGGAAATTCCAGAACCGCGGCCGCCTGATGCTCGCTCGAGGCGCACTCGAGCGATGGAGTCTTTTTAAGCCACGTTGTGCTTATTTTCCCTCATTTTCCCACGAGCCCAAAAGCTTCTAGAGAGAGAGGGAGCACCGATTCTAGTGAGAGAAGGGTGGAGATCGAGGCCGTGGAGTCCAAATCCATCTGAGAGCTAGTTATAAAAATGAAAGCACGCGTCGAGGCAAGTGTTCTCATACTCACTTCTCTTTCCCTTTTGATGTTTTGCTTGATTTTGTCGGGTATTCTCGTGTCGATACCCACTATAAATATTAGAATCATGAAACCCAATATTAATGACCAAGGAATATGTAGGTGTTTGTCTGAATCCTGTCCGATCCACTCGGTTTGGTTTCACCAAAACCCTAACCCACGAAATTGGGGATTTTCAATTTTCCTTCCATGAATCATCAAATTGACCTCAAAATGTGAATCCCCACGTCTCAATTATGTACATATGTTGGCCGCGGGTTTGATTTTGCACGTCTCGACCCGTTCGCGGTGT
>JAOVVI020006375.1:277-15672 GCA_028571085.2 Nepenthes alata | reverse complement strand
TGTAATGCCCTTTGGACTCAAAAATGCTTCATCAGAATTTTAAAACATATTGATCTAAATATTCAATCCTTATACAAATTTTTTAATTATTTACATTGGTAATTTATTGATATTTTCGAAATTTATAGACCAACACTTTAAACATTTACATTAATTTTTAAAATTATTAAGCAAAATGGTTTAGTAGTATCTTTCACTAAGATAAAATTATTTTAAACTAAAGTAAGATTTTTAGGATGTAATATCTATCAATGTACAACTATTCCTATTCAAAAATCAATTGAATTTGCTATCAGATTTCCTAAGAAATTAAGGATAAAACACAATTACAACAATTTTTAGGATACCTAAACTATGTGGCAGACTTTATGTCCAAGCTTCGACAAATTGATAGACTTTTATATCAAAAGCTCCAAAAGAATTTCCTCCCATAGACGAAGCAACATACTCAAATAGTGAAACAGCTCAAACAGCAGGTCCAAGCACTTCCTTATCTAGGTAGACCCCAACCTAATGCATTCTTGATAGTTGAAATAGATGCTTTTTACATAGGATACAAGGGCATCCTTAAGCAAAAATTGGAGTCTAGCAAGTATATTCAAATAATATGTTTTTATTCAGGATTTTGGCTTGGCCTTCAGAAGAATTATTCAACCATCAAAAAGAAAATTTCATTCATAATTCTATGTATATAAAAATTTCAAGATGATTTGTACAATAAAAACCTTTTTTTTTTTTGCATTGATTAAAAAGCAACTAAATATGTTTCACAGAAAGATGTCAAAATTCTAGTTTCTAAACGAATGTTTGCTCATTGGCAAGTTATTTTATCAGCTTTTCACTTTGATATTGAATTTATCAAAGGATATTCCAGTTCTTTACTAGATTTTTTAACAAAAGAATTTTTATAGAGACACAATGTGTCCCAAGACCATCAAATCAAAAGCTATTCAAAGTCCTCCTACACCAGCCAAACAATCTGCTAAAGATTACACAATGCCTATTACATAGAAATCAATCCCTGTATCAAACCAATTTGCAACGCTTAGAGACTTTCCACCACCATCTTTCAAAGAGGCTATTCAAATCCAAAAACCTGATCAAGCCTCATAATTTACAACCTCTACTAAAATGCTCCATCAAACTGTGTAACCAAACCTCTTAAAATCTACTTAGCCATGGCTACCCTAATTCAACAACCCCTACTCAAGGATTCACTTTCAATTGCCACCAGGAGCGTTTATGACAATTGTCTTTACAATAATGACAATTGTCTTTACAATACTACCAATATAGTGAAAACACTACAGTATTATGAATTGATTATGATAGATTTAGGATCCATTGAGCTCAAATATTATCGAAACCCACAAGATAATACATTGTATATTCAATTCGCAAAATCATGCAGGTTTGGCAATCCAATGAGATTGCTCTCAACCTCTATAAATTATTATCCCACAGGATATAATTACCAGGATTATAAGGACGCATGGTATAATACATTCTACATGCGATCTTATAGCCATTATTGGTTTATCAAGTTTGATAAATCCTATCCGAGGACACTACCCATTTAGTTTATAGAATGGTGGCTTTACTTTGAACCCATTCCAGCAATCTATCTAACTAATGTTCAAGAATCTTGTCTATATTATGACAAGTTATGCAAAGAGGTTTCACTATTCCACAAAAAATATATGTTTCCAAATTGATTGTAAAATCTTAGGGACTTACATGAAGATATAATGTGTTGCAGGACTGAACTGGAAGGCTCAACACAATGGCTGGCATCGGGCATGGCAACACTGTGGATATGGGTGATTGTGATAATGAGGATTTTGAGTTTGAGATGGCGAGATGAGAGAGTATCAAGATTTGTAATGTGTGTGAAGACAGTCAAAAACATAAGAGCACATATCGTCTCGTTGTAAGAAAGTTGGCATCAGCAATGGAGGGAGGAATGGTAGTTGGGGCTGGGGCATCCTCGACCATACAACTGTCTGAGAGTTAGACACATGCAGTAGGCAGTTGATATATTCTGATCATAGATATAAATATCGGCCGATATGTGTATCGGTATTGCCTCCTCGGTCATATTGCCCAATACAGCCCAACTTATGATTTCAAAAAAAAAAATTCGATATATTTGTTACCGATATATCTTGACTGATATATCTGATATCGAAATGTTCATGATCGATACCAAGATATATTTATCGTTGGTCCAGATTGTTATTTGTGAAACAAAATTGGCAAAAGAAGAAAGCATGAGGGAGAAAACAAGGTGAAATGAAGGCTGCAATAGAAATGACAGATGATAAAACAAAATATGATGGTGACCTACTAGACCCATTGCTGTTGTTCCCCGATTATCACAGCCCTCATTGTTCACACCATTTCTTCTGATAACCCTCTTGCAAAGGGCGTGCCCCAAGGTGATTGGCCTTGTGTCCAATGTTTGTAGGTGTCACAGTCATCAATGAAAAAGGCGATACATGTTGCTGAGGGTGGACTGAATCTGCTAATTGTGGTTGGTAGGGCAACTGTTTTAATTGAATTCCAGATGTGTTCTTTACAATTGAGCTATTGGGTTTCCAAAATACCATAAAGAGAGCTTTCTTCAAGGAACTCGGCTAAATAGCTCGGGGACAGTTTCAGATAAACAGTTTCTATAGGTATAGACCTCCCAAAAGGTAACGGAGGTGACAAGTCTTTTATCTTGCATCTTTATTGGTGAGTGGCAAGCAAGTTAAATGCAGGGCAAGCCAGCCAAAATGAAAGAGCTATCCTTCGTCCTCTTAGAAAGACTATAGAATGTTTTAAAGTTGGTGACATTGTTGTTTCTTGAGTTGGACAGTAAAGGTTAGTGGAGGAAAGATGAATGAGTAGGTCTTTTCATTGTGTAATGATCCAGAAAGAAAGGGCATAAATTATTCAAAAAATCCCTAGAAGGAGATGGAAGATGTGTTATGCTTGCAAAGACAAATGGATTTGGTGCTCTGAGCCCCATCTCCAATGGCCATCTACAATTGCCTTCCATGAGGCCTGTGGCATTTAGGGAAGTGCCTTGCTCCGGTGTAGTGTGGGCAAGAGAGGAAAAAGATTAATGTTATATTTGGTTGGTGAGAATAAAAATTATATTTTTACTGTATTATTAATAGAATATTTATTTATATATATAGTTTTTTTTTACATGGAATAATTATTCCTCCAATTCAAAAAATGAAAATGCCAAATTTTATTTATCCCTTATATATAAATAATAATTATTTCATAATTATTATAGTTTTATTTATTATTTGTCATTTATTTTTTTTTTCGGAATTGACGCCGATCAAATTCGTTCAAATTTGACTCATACTTATCTAATCAATTCTGAATGTATGAGTTTAAGGTCTATCGTTACATCTGTAATTGCAGTCACGATTGGCCCGATTGTCAATTCGCCCACCCTAGCAAGACCAGCAGAAATACCACTACTCCGGCTTTGTATCTTGATTACCGTAAAATTTTTTTTTTTGAATAAAATTTAAAAAGTTAGCAGTATAAATTTTATGATATTTTTTATATTATTATTACATATTAAATGTCAAAATATTATTTTTTAACTTATTTTATTTTAATAATTAATTATTAAAATAAAAATTATATTATATTATTTTTATTTTATTTTATTTTAATAATTAAATATATTGGTAAGAGGTGGAATAGTGGCTGAATGTTGCAGAGGGAGAGCACAGTGAGCAATGGAAAGAGGCATTTATTTAATTATTTGTTGCTTTTTTTCCTTTATTAATTGGCTGATTTGATGGTATTTTCTGAAATGTGAAACAGTAAAGTTAAGCTTTACATAATATTTTTAATTGTATAAACATGAGGAACTCTCTTTTATATCTTGATAAATATTGCCAATGCATAGGATTTATTTAGATCTAAAAAAAAATTATTAAAATAAAATTAACAGCAAAAATGATAGAAAATAAACCAAAAAAAAATTATTTTTTCAAATATGACATTTTAAATAAAAATTCCCTCGTGCAGTTCAAACATGAAGTAGTTTCCTTTAATTTTTTTAATCCAAACAAGTCATTAATATTTTATTTTATTTTTCTTTCAAACATCCAAAAGTTCCTTCGCTTTATTTATTTACTCAGCTGTGAAATCAAGAAAAAAGCAGAGAAACAGAATCTCAGAAACACTCTCTCTCTACCGCTAATCCTCTACTGCATCGCTAGCTATCCAAATTAGAGTTTAGCACCTCCAGCTTTCCTCCCATGGCCAGTTACTTCACCCAAAACCCTGATGGAACAGACCCAGATGGCCTACCATGACCCATACCGAACAGTGCTGACATTTCTGTGAGCCACCATGGCGACAGCAACCGCACTGGCAGCACCAACCTGAGACTGCACTGGCCGCAGTTTTGCATCGAGGGCTGCCTGGCTATTGAACTGGTCCGGCCTGGCCTGGGATTGGGGCTGATGGAACAGGTTAGCTTTGATGTCCATGGAGATATCTGGGGCCGATCAGTCAGCCACGTTGCACTGAGCAGGCAGCGGCAGCTCATCTTTTGAAGGACCTCGATTCGGTGTGCCAGCCGCAAAGAAATAGTGGGGTGAGATTGCCCGAGGGGGGAGAATTGCGCTTCTCATTACTATTCTCCGATCGGTGGTTTCTTTCTCGTTCTGACCAGTGCTGAAAGGATTGTCCGGCCCCACAAATCTTCTAGGTTTAGCTGCAACAGAGAGCGAGGGAGCAGAATATAAATAAATGGATATACATACCATAATAGAAGGGCGACGGTCCGTAAACATCATTTTGAAATACTTCAAAATTACACAGCACCTCGGCCATTCACAGTGCGGTCTCACAAGAATAGACAGATTCTACATCATCCCATTCATTTTCCTTAAATTACTTTCGATAGCTTCAGGCAGAGAAGATTCGAAATTAAATCAGCAGCATAATCTCTTGCATTTGGTAGTTGAAAGCTATTGCCAAATATGAACATGTTGTTGACCCCTTACAAACCTCCCACTTTTTCAATCGATCATTATATTTTAAACGGCCATGATATATATTGATATCTACGGCACAAGCATGCCTTATACGCACAAGGCCGTAAGGATATATATTGATATCAGATCTATCAATACCAATTCTTTTAGATATATATTATCGTATAGGTAATATATCGCAATATATTGAATAATATTTAGCCAATACATCCTATACGTCAGATGATATAGCCATGTTAGCTTACGATTCTCATTCATCTTGATATATTGATGCGTGCACAAGTCCAGGATGCGTCTCCCACATCGGAAAGTTGGAGACAACTTCCAGCTTATAAGTTTGGGGAGCTCTCCCCCTCATAGGACGTCCTTTCTGGGGGGTTTTTCCCCTAGACTTGTACACGCATCAATGGTACTCTCATTGAAACCGGCCTCGGCTTTAAGAGGGTTATCTACGGAGGGCTCTGACCGAAAAGGGCTACCTACGGAGAGGTTGACCTACCGCCAGGGTGAAGTGAAGTGTCCCATAGTAAAAGCCGTTGAGTGAAGTACCGAAAAGTGCGGCCGCCAAGGTCTGCGGTTGTTGACAGGGGGAGGAATGGTGCTCTCATTGAGACCAGCCCTGACCCAAACAAGGTTACCTGCGGATAGTTCTGACTGAAAAGGGCTACCGAAGAGGGCTACCTGCGGAGGGGCTGACCTGCAGCCGGTGTGCCGGGGTTGAATCCGCTGGTGCGTCGGGGTGAAGTGAAGTGTCACAGAGTTAAGCCGTTGAATGAAGTGCCGCAAAGTATAGACGCCAAAGTCTACGGCTGTTGAAAGGAGGAGGAATGGTGCTCTCATTGAGACTAGCCTTGGCCCAAAGAATGTTACTTGCGGATAGTTCTGACTAAAAAGGGCTACCTGCGGAGGGGCTGACCTGCCACCGGTGCGCCGGGGTGGAGTGAAGTATCACAGAGTGAAAGCCGCTAAGTGCAATCGCCGAGATCTGCGGCTGTCAATGGGAGGAGGAATGATGCGTGCACAAGTCCAGGAGAAGAATCTACCCCAAAAGGACGTCTTATGAGGGGGAGAGCCCCCCAAACTTATAAGTTGGAGGTTTTGTCTCTAATTTTCTAATGTGGGACACGCATCATATATCCACTATTAATATATATTGTCTGAAATGACTAATACTAATATAACCATAATTGATACCAATATCAAAACCACAACATATTCATCATAAGGAAACACATGTATTGTATAAAAGAAATTAAATAAAAATAAAAAAGTCGTATTTCTCTTCGATGTATGAAACTCCCTTTCCTTTTTCCACTTTATTTCAAGTTGTCATACCTATCTGAAACAGCACACCTCATGTTCACTCGCATCAGGACAGATATGATTATGAGATGCCTATATCCGAAGGGCAAATAAGGCATCTCCACCCTTCCTGGCTAGAGGGTTTATAGCTCTGCATAACTTTTAGTAAAACCGTACAAGAAAAGCGGAATCTTAACTATATTCATCTGTTGGATTTAAATCGGGTGAACAACGCACTCCCTCCAGACAATGGTCTCAGGACCAAGTCCAGAGACAAATTCTCGCACTTTCGGTCCCAAGAGTCACAGGAGATCAATGCAGCTTCAAGGTGTCTTCCCGGGACACACTAGTCCACAGTCCCAAGACACCACTACAACCAGAACTCTCACACCCAAGACAGGAGATGGCATGCATGCCCCACACACTCAGTGACACATACCTCACAGGTCTTGGGATTGAAAGTCCTGAGACACATGGCACCAAGACAACATTAGTCCCGGGACTTTGAGTCCTGAGACAGTCTTTTCACCACTCATCTTTTCAGCTATTCCTTTCAGTTTTTGAACCCCTCTTCTTTTCACTGATAAATAGACAGTAGTTATTCACCCTCTTCCTTCCAGTGATTCATTTCTTTATCAGTTTTTGTCAATTCATAGCCAAGTCTTTTGCCAATTCATGTTCAATTTTTTTGTAATTTCTTATCAATTGAATGTATGACTATAATTCACACGTTTTTACTACCATTGATGTCTACATTTTTATTTTAATTCATTAAACACATCAAAATATCTTATATGCACTAAATTCATATTCAGCATAGTTTATCTCGGGAAGAAAAAATCTAAAATTATATGGGCAGAATAAATCTTGGGCTTGAACCCGAGATTTAGAGATAATCTCCCTCTTTTACAAGCTAATATCCGGTATCCTGAACCCAAGATTTATATGCTAATCTCAGCTCTCTTCAACCCAAGATATAAGGCATGACAAACTTGAGACTTTCAGTCCCGAGATTAAATTTTGGGATTTCCAAACCCGAGTTTGCGCTGTGTCAAAAAAAAAAAAACACTATTATTAGGGTACAAAATGGAGAATCCGGCACAAGTACATCCCCCTGGCAACCCTGCTAAGGATTTGATTCAGGAGCATATGCAACACCTACTTTAACTGAAATTATCATCTGCGTGGTCCAATAACAAAGAGCAAATATTACTACAAAGAATATCAGCGAATTGAAAATCATAAATACCACTTTAATAATTTACTTCCAAATGCAGATTTCACTGTGGAGAATTTCTGGTAATCTAACCTGACACTAAGGTCATCTGCAGAACTGAATACCAAAACCCAACAAAACTCCCATTTGTCGAAGAATGTGACAATGTGATATGCATAATCATCTTTTGAATAATTATAAACCACAATAGAAAACAAGAATTCGGAGTATAATCGCTGCTAAGAAGACACAAGATGGAAATGGCTTAATTTGGAAAGAGAAAGCTAAAAGAGTACCTGATGGAATTCTTGGTGGCTGTTTCGAGGAAGCCGGGTAATTTGCAGCAGCAGCATCTGCTAGTCTGACTTCCTCTTTCATTTGCAAATCTGTAATTGAAGACATGGTTGTCCGTTGTTTCAGAGGTATAGTGCTTGAATGTACCGTAGACCTACAGCTTTATGATGGATTAGCTACTTTGCATCATTGAAAAAACTGCAATTAATAAATAGATGGCACAGCCATCAGAATATAACACGAGACAGCTCTGTGGTCTGAACCTTGGGAGGGAAATATGCTTTCTCTCCAGAGGAATGACAGGTCCGCTCCTACCACAGTTTTCCTCCAGATGTGCAAACTGCTTTTTGAACTGGCCAAGAGCACTGCATGTAGAAGGATCTTCAAATTGTTAAGAGTTACAACAATATAATTCAAGGGCTGAAACCCATGATGAAAATATCGGTATCAATGCCAGTCACAACCCTATTGATATCGGACAAATTAAACAATACGTATCGATATCAAATATATCGGAAGAAAACAAATTCTGTAAATCGTAAGCCGACGGGATTGTATTGGCTGATATATTAGCCAAATATTAGTTGTATTGGCCGATATTTTGAATACTGGTTGTTCTATAACTGTATATCACCAATACAGTAATACATTGCAATACTAACGCAATATTGGAGGGCTGAACACCGATTCACATCAGCTAATATCAGCCGATATTAGTAAAACCACATCAAATAAGAGGGAAGGAGAGAAAATCGGCAAGAAGAAGAAAGCTTGCTAAAAAGATTGTGAACCTGGGATAAATAAAACTTGTCCTCGATATTCCGTTAATGTAGTCTTGGCGCAGCTGAGGATGATATTCTAGTATCTCCCCGTATATTAGTTCCCTAATGCCCTCTTTAGTAGCCCTTCGCCTCTCGAACTCGAACTCTAACATCGAGATTGACTGGCATGCAGGCTCTCTCCCCACCTTGGCCAAGCCATTGAAGTACGGATCGGCTAATGCCTACTCAATTTCATAAAACACCGTCAGCGATTAAAAAAAAGTATAAACTTGCATCAGAAACCCAAATAAAGAAGCAGCAGAAACCTCTTCTGCAGTTGGTCTGTTCTTTGGATCAAAAGCTAACATCTTCTCTAAAAGACACAATGCTAACGGATCTGCATTAGGAAATTTTTGTGAAAATGGAATGGCATCCTTCTTCCGCATATCTGTCAAGTATTTACGTGCCTTTTCACTACGAACCTGCCGCCATGGAAAAGAAAGACAAAGGTCATGAAATGCTTGGGCAGATATTGTCACGACTCGGGTACTGATCAAACCCTAAATCATAACTCTGCAAAACTTACTTCTATACGGAAACATCATAGTTTAGAAGTAAGTTTTGCAGCGTCATAATCCAGGGTAGGGTTTAATCAACAGTAGCCCCAGGTTGTGACACATTCAATTGTCATCAAACAATGAAAACAAAAGATTATAAATGCAGCTAAGTTCATACCCCGGAGATGGTCTCCAAAGAAGGTGTCCCAACGAAATCAGTAATCAAATCCAACTGATGAACAATGCTTTTCCCAGGAAATAATGGTTTCCCTGTCAACACCTCAGCAAATATGCAGCCAATGCTCCATATATCTATTGCTGGTGTGTACTGCATTCAACAGAGCCAACAGTCAGACAATAATACACAAAATAGAAGTTTACTCCTACCAAGCCACTTCAGTGAAACAGTCAAAAAACAGAACACTGATACCTGAAGGCTAAGACACACACATCAAAACTTCCAGGAAAGTTCAAAAATCCTCCCTGAACAAGAATTATTTTGATCTAGGCATTACTACAAACTTAAAAGTCACTCATAATATAATCCATGAAATTATGAAGCAGTATGCATCCTCATGTATTGGAGACAAATATTACTTACCAAAATATTTGAGTATCACCACTTTACAAGTGAAATTAGGATGGATAGAATTGAAACCAATGATCCAAATGAATTAAATAACACAAATTTAAATATCATTAAAATAATTGAAAAAAAGAGAACATGTGATGGGGTTTTATTTGTTAGTGGATATCTGGGTGAGACATAAACTTTTGCCAAATTTGAGATGTGAGATTGACAAATTTTCATTTAAAAAGAGTGGTATCAATATGAAATTACAACAAAAAAGAAAATGTTTATATCTTTATTTTTTTTTAAATAATGCTTTTTTTCAAAATTCTAAACATGACCCTTTTTACCTCCAAGCATTGTCAAACTCAAATCAAACCAATCGTTGGATAAACTACACTTTAATGCTTATATGAAAGAAAGATTGGAACTCACCAACAATTGACACGCAGTCCATTAACTAAATCATATTTAATTTCATTTTTGAGCCATGCAAAGTTTCAATATGAAATTTTATATTATCAACAGGTGAATGAACAATTGATGAACGAAATATCTTTTTTTTAGCATATTAAATAAAGAGAGCTGCACAAGAAAACAAGAGACCCCACAAAATCATCAGGCCTCAAAACCATAAAATAGGTTGCCTCCAAACAAGAATGACCAAAAAGAACAACAAAACCACACACACACACACACCCACACACACATATATATATAGACGTTGGAGCCTGAACATCCAACCACAACAAGAACACAATGGAATCGAACCCTTGCAACATCAAATACGAGCAGTGGGAAAGTCACCAGCCAAGGGGAGACATCATCTTGTCCCAGATACAATAACTGATCAACTCAGCCAAACAAGAAGGGTCCGGAAGGGGAATATCACCGAAAATGAAATTCCCAGTCCTCCATATAAAGTAGACTGAAGTAGCCAAGACAAGTCTAAGGGCAACTGATGAAGGGTGCTTACTTCTCCATTTCATCCCAGCCCATTGAATTCATAGCAGCCACTCTATAAACGACCAACTGCACTCACTCAATCTACATCAGATGGCCCAAACCCAAGAAGAGGTGCATCTAAAGAAAATGTGATTATGAAGTTTATCGTCACAAACACAAAGAACACAAGTCTGACTACAATTAACAAAGGAATGGACCCAGTCTATGGTACTCAATCTCCCATAAATCGCCAACCACAGAATAAATGAGTGAGCCTTATTCCAAGCTTTCAGTCTCCTAATCCCAAGGCCCCCCTCTTCCAAGGGTTTGCAAACATCCACCCACGATACCTTGGCTGATGTGTGACCCGCTGAGCAGCCATGCCAAAGAAAATTGCAGAAGATAGACTCCATATGCTTGATAACACTCTTGGGAAGAGTGAAAACAACCGACCAAAACACATGAAAGGTTGCCAAGATGGATATAATCAACTGGAGGCACTTGCATAGCCACACTTCAATCCTTTTCGTAATCTTGTTAATGATCTGCTTACAATAGGAAACTCTAGGCCTTGAGGTCAGAAGGGGAATACCCAAATACCTGACAGGGAGAGTGCCAGCCTCAAACTCCAAGAGATCTCTGATAGCAAAGAGAGTACAGGCATCCGCTGCATAAATAAAGAACTCACTTTTCAACGGGTTCAATCTGAGAACAAACTACTCAGAAAAAAGACCCAGTCAATCCGTCAGGATGGAGACGAAATGAAGATCAGCACCAAAGATTAGAAGCAAATCATCCATAAAAGCCAACATGGTCAATTTGACTTGTTCACACTCACAATGATACTTGAATTTCTTATCAGCCACGATTTTAATAGCAATAATACCATGAAGAACATCCATAACGATAGCAAAATGATAAATAGATACAGGATCTCCTTGACAAAGACCCCGAGACACCCGAAAAAAGCCCGTCGATTCCCCATTAATAGATAAAGAGAAGGAGCACGTTGAGATACACTGTAGTACCCATCTAATAAAAACAACTGAGAACCTAATAAGTGACATTGTAACAGTAAAGAAGTCTCATTCAACCAAATCATAAGCCTTCTGAAGATCAACCTTCAACATACAACACAGCAATCCATTATCAAGGTCATACTTGTGGAGAAGCACTAGAGCCAAAAAAAAAAATTATCACCAACACATCACCTAGGAATAAAGGCCACCTACGACTTATGGATCAGCCCAGGAAGAATCACTCTTAACCGGTTAGACAAAATCTTCGAGATAATCTTATAAATCACATTACAGCAAGATATAGGTCTAAAATTAGATAACCTCATAGAAGCTAGTACATTTGGAATAAGGCAAATAAGAATGGAGTTAATGTGGTTAAAGAGGTAGCTTGAAGAAAAGAAATCAAGAACGGCTTCAATAAATAATTGACAACTAGTATCACAGGATTTTTTGAAAAACTCGGCCGTAAAACCATCCGACCCAGATGCTTTGTCATCACCAACAATTTTTAATCTCCTTATCCAAAAAACAGAGAAGCTAATGAATCACAAAGATTAGAACAAACTCAATTGAGAATAAAAGGATGAATAGCCTCCAGATCAAGAGTCCTGGTCCTACTAGAGCTCCGCAAGATCCTATGTAAATAAGCCACAGCATTGATTTAACCACATCTAAACTACAAGTATAAGAACTATCATCCCCAATCAACGACAAAATCCTTCTCATGTTATTACTTTCTGCCACCATGCAAAAAAACAGACTAGTACAGCTATCACCATCCTTAAGACTATAGATCTAAGCTTTTCTGCTTATATATCAACAACTCCATGGCGCTATGTCTATAAATGACCTCCTCAACCATCTCTCCTCTTCAATAAGTGCCTGGCTGAGAGGGTTCTAGAAAAGCTCACTTTTACAGTTTTATAAAACCAATTTCGCTAAAAGGGCAGCAACAGTAACATCACCAGCAACAGCATTGAGCCTCTTCAACCCACTCTTTCTTTAAGCTTCATAACCAATTTGAACATGGGAAATCCCCTTACAGGAGATGCTCAAGAACCAAACACAAAATCACATAACTGAGAATGCGAGGCAAGAAAAGTATTAAATTTGAACATACTTTTCTATGAGAAGGTGCAAATGGCATCCTTCACAACACATGAGGAATGGTTGGACATAACAGGACGGGGAAAGAGAGTATCAGATCCAAACCACCTCAAAAGCCATTCATCATTAATCATTATGCGATCAAGTTTCGAAATAGAACAAGCATTACTATCCCTTCTATTACTTCAAGTGAAGAAACAGCCTTCCTGGCTCAAGTCCTCCAGGCCACAGCTAGTTATACGCCTCTCAAAATAACTCTCCGCCGCTTTATCAAGGCTACCAAAACATTGAAATCCCCCAGAGTAGCCCAAGGTCAAGCCATCGAGGAGAAGGCAGCATCAACCAAAGAGAGCTACAACCGACACCTCTCAACAACATCGTCGGCCCCATAAACAAAAGAGGCATAACATTCCGAGTGATCAATACAAGACACTACCTCTCAATAACATTGTTGGCCCCATAACAAAAGAAGCATAACAATCCAAGTGATCAATACAAGACACTAACAGCGGATAATCTAATCTTCCACACGAAAGATACTGACATCCACCTCTCCCAGGTCCAATCCAACCCAGATGCGGCCCTTTCAGTTTGTTGAGTGAGGAATAACAAGCGCCTTATTTGCACAAACTTTAGTTTCAACAAGAACACAACTTTGAGCTAAAATTGGGTGATGAAAAGCTTCACCTCCTTAACTTTGGAGGGTCCATTAAGCCCCCTAATATTTCAGCATGCATGTTAATCATTTAACACTAGTGGAAGGGGTATACCTTTTAGGGCCCTTAGATTTGGTGGCAATACGTTTAGAAGAGACTCTTGCCTTGGCTCTGACTATACCCTGAGCCCCTTTCTCTAAGATTATGCCAATATCCTTACCATCCTTAGGAGGGCCTTCAGTGAGAAGGCTAGAGATAGGACTACCTGAAGACCCCTTACCTGCAAGAGGACCAAACACCTCTCCTATATTTGCTACCACAGTCTTGAACAAGAGCATCGAAACTAGACTCTGCCACCGGCTCACATTCCACCCCTGCCAAAACAGCAAAGGAGTCAATAGTCAAAGGGTCAACAAACTTAGGGGCAACCCCCTCCTTGAGACCACCCACCCACACTTTGTCTAAACGGGTTATAGGACCATTAAGCATAGAGGCAACACCCTGTATAGTATCCCCCTAGCACCGTCACCATTGGACTAAGATCAAGAGCCATAGCCACCTTATTATTCCATTTGCAAGGTGGCTTGAACTTTCCAACAGCAACCGGAACTTGGCTACTAGCTTTCTTGCAACTTTCTCTCAAGAGCCCGAAACCTTTACAACCATAAAAGAACATAGGCCACCAGGCAAACTCAATTTCAATTTCAACAATAATATCATGCCCAATAACCGAATCAACTCCAACCACCAAATCAGCTGAATCTAGAAGAACAGCATTGACCTCAGCATCAATACACATGCGAGCAAAACCTATTCTTGAAATATTCTCAGAGGCAGCAAACAGTGGACCACCTACTGAGCTAGCCACATAACCCATCAGGGGGACCAAAATTCTCACGGCAGATTATAGAATTTTACCCAAATAGGGGTTTTACAATGGTCATCCTTACTGAGGGCCCAGCCAGGATGCCACTCTTTGAGAAAAATAGGCACACCTGCTATTGTCCAGGGGCCATCCTCACAAACTTTACGCATACACCTGAAATCCAAGCATGTTTTGTTGGTGGGAATACAAATTCTATTCCCACCTTATTCCCAATGGAATTTTTATTCCACTTTTTGGTTGCCTTTTAACATGGAATAATTATTCCCAAAGAAATATTTATTCCCGAATCTTAGAGAATAAAAAATATTACGTTTTGTTAGATATTTTTTATTTCCAGGTCTAAGGAATAACTATTCCCACATCCCGTATTTTTTATTCCTGTATTACCCTCTCCTTTTCACTCCAGCAGCCGCCTTGTGTTCTTTTCTTTCCTTGCAAAACCCTGCTTCCCTGCGAAGCCGTCGCACCACCGTAGAGCAAATTTAAGTTATCCGTGGCTTGCAAGAGAGGAAGAGAAAGCGAGAGAAATCGATCAAAATCAGAGGACCAACCACGATTTTCATGGGAAATCTTGTTAATAGTGGAAAGGATCGAAAATATCAGAGGTTGCCGTGGCCGGTGCTGTCATTCCGTGCCAATTTGTTGTTGTTCTCTGTTTCAAATGAGATTAGGGCAACGGCAGAGCAAGAAAAAGGAGGAGGAAGGGAAAAAAGGGGGAGAAAAAGAAAAGAAAAGAAAAAAGAAAAGAAGGTTTAGGAAGAGGAAAGAATGAGGACAGAGAGTATGTGGGATTATATATATAAATATATTCAAGAAAAAAGAATAACTTTTTTCCTTGAATAAGGACAAAAAAGTCATTATGACAAATTTTTACATTATTTCTCATGCTACCAAATATTGAAATACTAATTCCTAACTTATTCTATACTAGTAACCAAACATAGAAATAGAAATTTTTAACTCTATTCCTATTTTATTCTATTTCCTGATAACAAACATGTCGTAAAAGTAGAAGAAACCCTTGGAATCTGTGAGAACTTGACTGAGCCCATACTTACCC
>JAOVVI020006374.1:0-15673 GCA_028571085.2 Nepenthes alata | reverse complement strand
AGTATCTTTGGTATAAGAAATTTCGATCAACAATGGCGTTGACCGGCTGAAAATGGATATCCTACCAGACTATCCTCTATAATAGGCGTACACTTGATCTACCACTTTGGGTAGTTGAAGGACGTCATCTTCTGGGAAGCCAACATGTCTGCCTACAATATATGCATGCGCCGCCTGCAGGACAGGACATGTGCCTGCGGTTACAGGCCTTGAGAGTTGTGCGCCAACCACAAGATAGAGGAGAGGAAGAGTGAAGTAAAGAGAGTAGTAAGAAAAACACAAGTGTATTCTTTGTGCGTTGTTCTTCGTTTCTGTCTCAAGGACTTGCGTTGCCGTGTGGGTTTATATAACCAAATCTCATACTTAGTGATTTATTTGTGGACTCAATATCCCGTGATTTTTTTTCTTATTTTAGAAAGAGTTTTCACGTAAAATATTTGATGTTCATTTTCCTTTTCTTCTACTTTTACTTTGCTGAGTGTGTGTATGGTGTTCTAGTATCTTTGCTGTCCGACCGCTTCACTCCCTTCTTTGAGTAAGGACGTGTCTTTGTATTTGTAGTCCGGACGCTCATTTTTTATGCCAACAAGTGATATCAGAGACAGGTTGAGAACTCTATCCTAATGGTGTCATCATCATCTTCAAAGAACTTGCTGTTTAGTGCGGAGCAGTTCAACGGTCAAGGTAAGTTTATTTTTTGGTAAGAGATGGTGAAAAATATTATAACTAGAGAGGGAACGGTAAAGGCCATGAAGAAGGAGGAGAAGCCAGCAAACCTGACCGATGATGAATGACAAGATAAAAGAGACTCTGCCAACTGTATCATCAAATTATGCCTGACGGACAATACTCTTCAGGAGGTCCTCGATCTAACAGACCTAGCAGAGGTTTAGGAGAAGTTGGAGAGCAGATGCATATCCAAATCATTTACAATTAGCTTACATATAAAGAAACAGTTCTATAACTTGCGGTTGTCAGAAGGTGACAGTATTGAGAAGCACTTGGAAGAATTTAACAGGATTGTGACGCAGATGTCAGCCCTTGATAAAAAGATAAAGGAGGAGAATAAGGCGTTGGTACTGTTGGCCTCTCTACCAGCTTCTTATGACTGCATCGTCACCACATTATTATTCGGAAAAGACACGCTGAAGCTGGTACTTGATGAAGAGATAAAGGAGGAGAATAAGGCGTTGCTACTGTTGGCCTATCTACCAACTTCCTATGACTACATCGTCACCACCTTATTATTAGAAAAAGACACGATGAAATTGGACGAGATCATTGCTTCCTTATTCATGAATGAGTCAAGCCGGTCACAATGAGTTTTAACATCTTCACAGTCCGAGGTACTTGTGACCGAGCCCGGGGGAAGAAGTAGAGGACGCGGCCAGAAGCTTGAAGAGAAATGCCGTAGTAAGTTTCGATCAAAATATCAAAATTTTCAGTGCCACCACTGTGACAAAAAGTGACACATCTGAAAACATTATACAAGTGGAAGATAGAAAATGTAGAGAAAGAGAAAGTATAGAAAGGACAAAGAGAAGAAAAGTCCTCGATCTCTGTGGTCCTAGGAGGCGATATCCTATTGACATGTGAAGAAAACGTAGCAAGTTTGATGGACCATGAGTCCGGTTGGTTGGTCGATTCTGCTGCTTTTTTGTATGCGACGTCCAGAAGAAGTCTGTTCACATCCTATATTTCAGGTGATTTTGAAGTGATAATGATAGGAAATAAAAGGACATCCCCAATTGTTGAGAGAGGTGACTTTGTGTTGGTCACCAATAATTACACGAAGTTGAAGTTGAAGGATGTTCATCATGTCCTTGATATTCGGCTGAATATCACTTTAGCCGGCCAGTTAGATAATGAAGGTTACTATAATACCTTCTATGAAGGTGAATGGAAGTTGATCAGAGGGTATCTGGTTGTAGCACAATGGAAAAAGTCCTCCAACCTATACGTAATGAAAACTTGTGCAGTGGTCGGCGACACAAACTCCATCACCAATAAGGAGTTCGAGGACCTGTGGCACCGGAGGTTGGGCCACATGAGCGAACGTGAATTATGTCATCTAGCCAAGAAGGGCCTCATCCCAGAGCTGAAGGAAGATGGATTGAGGACGTGTCCTCATTGTATGGTCGTGAAGCAGTGTAGAGTCTCGTTCCGTGGAAACTCATTCTCTGTAAAGGCTGACATGCTTGATCTCATCCACACAGATGTGTGCAAACTATTTAAGGAGAAGTCCTTTGGTGGAACTTAATATTTTATCTCTATTGATAATTGTTTTAAAAAATTATGGGTTTACCCATTAAAGACCAAGGACGAAGTCCTCGATGTGTTTGAACAATTTTATGATTTTGTGGAGCGCCAAATAGAGAAGAAATTGAAATCTATTCACAACAATAATGGAGGAGAGTACATTGGAACTTTGATGCCTACTGTAGGTCTCATGATATCAGATATCAGAGGATACTACTAAAAATACCGCAGCTGAACGGAGTGACCGAGCGGATAAATTGATTAGTGCTGGAAAGGGTCAGGTGTATGCCTTCTGAGGAGAAGCTGTCGAGTTCCTTATGGGCAGAAACATGAAAGACCGCGGCTTATGTCATTGATAGGTCGCCCAAGAAGCCATTGAATAGTGAGGTGCAAGGGAAAATATGGTCGGGTAAGGAGCCCTCTTATGACTACCTAAGGGTATTTGGATGCAAAACCTATATTTATATCCCGAGGGATAAAAGGAGCAAATTCGAGGAAAAAACGAAGCAGTGTGTATTTTTGAGTTATGCGGAAGACGAGCAAGGCTATAAATTTTATAATCTTGCTGAGAAAAGACTCGTCTGGTTAAGGGATGTTACTTTTATTGAGGATGAGACTATTGAAGACATTGGTAGGAAGATCAATTTTGATATTGTTCGGACGGATAAAATGAGTGTTAAAGTTGTCCGTCCGGTATCCATGGAGAATGAGGATAATGGTCAGAAGTGGCCGACGACAATGGTGAGACAGACGCGGCACCTGACAAGGACCAGAATGAAGTTATTCCTCAACCGGTCGAGGAATGTCCAATGAGACGGTCCATGAGGAACAGACGACCATCCGTCCATCTATCAGTTAGTGAGTGTGTCTCGCTCACTGATACCGGAGAGCTTGAGACGTATGAAAAGGTTATAGAGGATGAGAATAAGGAGAGATAGTTGGAAACCATGAAAGATGAAATGAGTTCTCTCCCTGAGAATTATACTTTTGACTTGGCCGAGCTTTCTGAGGGAAAGAGAGCCCTAAGGAATAAGTGACTTTTCTGGTTGAAGACATCCGAGGACACCACGCAGCCGAAGTACAAGACACGGCTTGTAGTGAAAGGTTTTATTCAGCGTAAAGGTGTAAATTTTGATAAAATCTTTGCGCCGGTGATAAAAATACCCTCGGTCTGTGTTCTGCTTGGCTTGGTAGCTGTTTTGGACATGGAGATAGAGTAACTGGATGTTCGGATGGTATTTTTTCCACGGTGATCTTGAAGAGAAAATTTACATAGAATAACTAAAGGAGTTCGAGGTCAAGGGGAAGGGAGGATTGGTTTGTCGTCTGAGGAAGAGCTTGTATGGACTAAAATAAGCTCCTAAACAGTGATATAAAAAGTTTGAGTCTGTCATGATCAGATAGGGATACCAAAAGACTACTTTTGACCACTGCATTTTTTGTGGAAATTTTTTTTTTCGATGTCGACTTTGTTATCCTTCTCCTTAGCAACTGGGATAATCGTTTACTATGAAAGACCTTGAACTAGCAAAGCAGATTTTAAAAATCAGAATATTTCGTGATCGGAAGAGTAAGAAGCTCTCGTTGTCCCAATAAAGCTACATTGAAAAAGTGCTACAATACTTTTACATGGACAAGTCCAACCAGTGAGCACTCTACTAGCTAACCATTTCAGGTTAAATAGGAAGCAATGTTCGTCCACGAATACAGATAATGCCCATGTGAGAGGCATACCTTATTCATCAATCGTTGGTAGCTCGATGTACGCGGCTGTATGTATAAAGTCAGATATTGCTCATGCGGTTAGTACTATCAACAGATTTCTCTCAAATCTAGGGATGGAGTATTAGTCTGTTGTGAAGTCGGTTCTTAGATATCTTCGAGGGACTTCAAAGATGTGTCTATATTTTTGAAAAGAGATGCTCAAGTTGGTCATCTGCACAGATCCGGACATGGCCGAGGACATTGACTTTCAGAAATCCTCCTTAGGATATTTAGTTAAGTTTGTCGGAGGAGCAGTCTCTTGGCAATCTAAGCTACAAGTGCGTCATCCTTTCTACTACGGAAGCGGAGTTCATTGCTGTGACTGAAACTAGCAAGGAGACGTTATGGATAAAAATGTTCGTTTAAGAATTGGCCTGAGGCAAGAAAAATATGTGCTGCTCTGTGACAGCTAAGGTGCCATATATTTCTGTAGAAACTCCTCATTCCATTCGAGAACGAAGTACATTGAGGTTTGATATTATTGGGTGAGAGATATTATTGATGAATGGCGGCTGTCAATAGAGAAGGTCTGATCGGATGAAAATGGGACAAATATGATTACCAAAGTTTTCCTAAGGGAAAGCTGAAAGTTTACTGTGATATCGCTGGGTTGACAGATATTACTTCCTTACTGTCGTGAGAAAAAGTTTATTGGAGGTCACTTGTACACTCGTGTGGAAGGCCTGATATCACGTGGACTTCCTGAATGTTCACGGACTATGTAAAGTGTCTTTGGCGCAAGAAATTTCAGTCAACGCGGACGATAACCAGTTAAAAATTGATACCCCGTAAAACTGTCATCTACAATAGACGTATAGTTGGCCTACCACTTTGGGTAATTGAAGGACGTCATATTCTGGGAAGCCAGCATGTCTGCCTGCAACACATGCATGCGCCGCCTGCAGGACTGGACATGTGCCTGCGGTTGTTGGCCTTAAGAGCTGTATGCCAACCACCATACAGCCAGGGTGGTTGGTTGTCTCCTTGCTTGTATATATATATATACAGAACACAATTGTGAAAAGTAGAGGGGTGCAAGTGCAAAGTGTTGCATAAGATAGAGGAGCGGAAGAGTGAGGAAAAGAGAGCAGTAAGAAAAATGTAAGTGTGTTATTTGTGAATTGTTCTTTATTTTTGCCTCAAGGACTTGCATTATCGTGTGGGTTTATATAACCAAATTTCATACTTAGTGATTTATTTGTAGATTTAGTGTACCGTAATTATTTTCTTATTTTAGAAAAAAATTTCATGAAAAACAGTTGATATTCATTTTCTTCTTCTTCGACTTTCACTTCGCTGATTGTGTGTGTGGTGTTCCCGTGTCTTTACTGTCCGACCGCTTCACTCCTTCTCTGAGTAGGGACATGTCTTTGTGTCTGTAGTCCGAACGACCATTTTTTACGCAAATAATCCGGACTAATGTAAAATTTGCTACTGTTAGTCCAGTTGTTACTTGAACTAGACAACATGGTCATCTCTTGAATCAAAGAGTCCGATTATTGTTCGACATTGACATTCGGCCCTTGGCCACTTCACCGCATGCACTTCACGCGCATAAACTTAATAATACTTCACCTCAGTATTGTTTTCATGTGAGTTCGTCCGAAAGTCACTAATCGACTTGTCAATCGGGTATAAGCCTACACAGAAGTTACCTATATTCCAACGCTACTCTCCCTCCATGCTTTAAATGGCAACCAATCTAAAGTCAATTGACTGATATTGTTCAATAAACGAACGAACTGACTAATGAACGTGATGCTAGCGTGGGATTAACCATGGACTACACAAATTCGAAATTAAATATACGTAAGTGAATCAAACGCTTCCTAGTCAAAAATAAAAGAAAAAAGCGGGTATTTATTTACGAGACGAAGCTAAAACAAAATCGTCCGTCAAGGGCAGAGCTGGTCGTCACGGACATACAAGTTGTTGAATTGGGTACCGTACAGAGGGTTGACCTTTTTCCTGCACCGTCTTCGCCCTTTTTCAGCAAATAATAATAAGAACACGACGCGACGCTGACTTGAAAGACCGAAAGAAAAAAAGAAACCGACAATTCCATTGGTAGGTGGTCGTACGTGGTACTTCCGGTCAATAATAGACGATGGCTTTATTTTAAAATGCCATATCAGCTAATTTCCTCAAACATCGCTAAGACTTGGCCACCGCTTCCGCATCTCGACCGCTACAAGCCAACAATGCACGAGGCAAACTACGAGGCGTAGGGGAAGGACTAGTACATCTTTTTTTGACCCAAAAATTGTAAGTAAAGTATTAAAATTTTTTACTGTATTAAAAATATATTATTATATTAGTAGTGGTTCTTTGTAAATGACATACTAGACCAAAGAGGCTAGAATGACTCCCTAGGTCTTTGATTTTGATAGATGGTGTATGTATAAATTTATTTTCTTATAATGTCATAACGATATTGTATTTTTAAGACGTGATAGATAAATTTTTCTCTTCAAATTTGTCAACATAACTTGTTATTCTACGTGAAAATATCTTATATTTACACGGGTTTTAGACTGCCTTAACATGTTAATATTTATCACATCAATAATAAATTTAAATCTTTTAAACTTTATGATTATTAATTTGTAAATTTATTCTAAAATTTTTAATATTAGATATTATGAATTTTTTTAAATTTAAACAGTCTGACTCCACTTATATAATTTTGAACCTTACAATTTTGTTATTGGATTCTCACGGTTGATAACGCTTGCTTCCTTGGAAATTTAAGGGATGGGATGTGAATCGCACTAACAAGAAAAAAAAAAAAAAAGAAGGTAAGAATAGCTAATAGATTTTGCTGCGATATTTCTCATCCGTGGAGCATCCACGTAGTTGGTAATGCCTGCCACTTTACGTCACCCCCAACCATCCACTTACTGACGACGCCCAACTAGCTCTAGCAGTCCCTCATCGGTAGGGTAGGCAAAAATAATTTATTCTACTTAAATCAAATTAATTTAAAAATAGTAATTAACAATTTAGCTTACGTGGGATTTGATTGCACCTTAATTCTTTGTTTAAAAAATATTTTTTATTTACATTTTGTTACGTTCTAGATTTTAGAATTCGGTGCAACACAAATACTTGAGGATGTAAAGATATAAAGAGAGAGAGAAAAAATATCAAAATTTACGTGAAAAATCTCCCCTTAAATAAGGATGAAAAATCACAAGGCTCAATGACATATAAGATGCATTACTATGGATGAAAGAGTTACAAAATAAAATTTTGTAGGAACATTTCCCTTTCTCTTCCTAGCCTCTCTATTTTTTGGATCTTCAAGAGCCTTTTTCTCCTTGTCTGAAAAGGAAAAAAAAGTCCTTTTTCTCTACTTGTATTTTGTAACTCTTCCATTTATAGTGAAGCATTTTATAGGCCTTTGAGCATCGTTATTTTTTCTCCTTATTCAAGGAGAGGTTTTTCACGTAAATTTTAGTATTTTTTCTCTCTCTCTTTACATTTTTACACCCTCAAGTATTTGTATTGCACCGGACCCCGAAATCTGTAACGCAACACTTCTAATTTAAAAACTTAAGCCGAACGAAATGGACCAAAATTTTCCACACATGCGCACGCATATATATAGATATATATATATGATTGTAACTAAAAATATATTGATTATGCATATTTTTATTATATTAAATTTTTAACTTTTCATACAAATGGTTAGAATTTGTGATTCTTTTTTGAGTTTAAGATTACCTAAAATATTGAATGCTTTTATTTATTAATGAAATGGAGGACATTTCAAACAAATTCTTATAATATTTAAGAAACTATTCACGATAAAAATTTTCAAATTATATTAGTAAATATCTATTTTCTAATATTATATTTTATTTGTTTTGATATAATTATTTAATTAAAATATTATGTTTTATGTCTTCTTTATTTTTAAAACTATAGACCGATTTCATATTTGTTGTGCCTATCTTTATTATTCGCAAATTTCATAACACTAAATATCATATCTATTTGTTATTTAACTATGTCATGTGTTTTGGCATAATTTTTAAGCTTGTATTTGATTAGAAGTGGAAGGGCAGGCTTCGCACAAATATTTGCCCGTACAAGTCTATGAGTTCATAGTGTTTTATATCAATCCTGCATGACAGAAGCTCGTACTGCAGGTGTCTAATGGCCAACCATAATTTGTCCGCAAAGACAATTATTCACGCTACAGAGTTTTAGAGACTAATCATAGATAGGTTGTGTGACGGTAGCCTAAGCCGTAGGCTTTGGTACTTAGTTGGCGCGAGGTTCGTGCAACTTTGAATTTTAGCAAACATATAGGGTTCTTGGGTTATTGTTTTTCTAGTAGATAAACCTGATAAGCGAAAAAATTTTTTACAAACTTTTGATGATAACTTGCTATCATAGGAAAACTCTGACTTCCGTCGCTGTTGTTGGTGGACTCTAATGTAGTGCGATCCTTAAATGTACATCACGATCGTTATAACTATTTGAATAGATCAAAATATTATCAATAAATGACACTATAAATTTGGCAAAGTAAGATTGAAACACCAGATTCTTCAAGCTCATGAATGAGGCAGGGGTATTATTTAACCCACAAGAAATCACCAAAATCTCATAAATTGATGATGAGCTGATCATATATCAATCTTTGAAAACACTCATTTCCTTTATAATTGATCAAATAATTCATTTATCCTTAGCTACGAGTGGTTCTTGTGGCTATCAAGTTAATCTCCTAATAGTTTATTCAGAGCCTCATAAACCCATTTTTCTTCCTTAAGAATAATACCGGTACACCTCAAGATGACACACTTAGTTCAATAACACAATTTTCTAACAATTCTTGTAATTATTTATTTAATTTCTTCAATTTTGACAGAACGATTTTACACAAAAGTTTGAACACTAGCGTCATTCCTGGCATTATCTCTATCATGAATTCGATCTCCTCATTCGACAGTAACTCAGGCAGATTCTATGAAAAAAACATTCTCGATTCTCTCACTTGAGGAATTCTTCAGCTAGCACATTACGACTTCTAGTGGTGACAATTTAAGTTAGGCATGCGTGACATCCACTTTTCATCAAATAACATGCAAGCAATGCCAAAATCATATAGGTTGATTACTTTTATTTTATTTCTTGAAAATAAAAAAGGTTTACAATTTAAAGTCATAAAATACACCCTCCTCTCGAAACAATCAATATTAACACAGTAAATGTTAACAAATTTATACATAAAATTTTATCAAAATCATGCACGTCCAATAAAATTATATTTATAGTCAATTCAAACCCATTCTATCTATATTATACACCTTGGATGTACAATATTAGTTAGTAAAAATGACCCCATAAGTATTAACACCATTTATAAAGAATCCATAATCCTAGAGGTTGATAATAAATAACACAAACTTCGAAAATATAAAAGAGTGTATAGACTCAAAATCAAACAAAATATGTATAGAATTCTCAAAAATTATAAGTTTACTTCCAATCACTGAGGGAAATGCATCCGCATCTTGGACTATCACCGCAAACACTTTCCTTGAAACACTTGATTTTTTTATCATTTGTTTTAAAAGGGTAATGGCAGTTACTGATCATGTGGTCAAAATGGCCACAATTAAAATACACTAACAATTGTTTATAGTAGGGCGTTTCTCCATGCATCCTTTTGTAATATAGACACATAGATTTTAATTACTGTAGGCCTGATATATATTGGATTTCGATTCATTTCTTTCCCTTATCAATGGACTTAGATTTTTTGTAGGATCATCTTGATCTTAAGCCCTAGCCTCTTCGACTTGCACTCTTCGTCTCAAAGATTTTCTCTAATTCTTGCTTATATAGTAGAGAGCTCGATCCAACCCTTCTCCATATATCCTTAACCTCAAAGATATGAGCTGCTTGCAAATGGTACCGTTCAACCCTTACAAAAACTTCCTCGCCCTTCACTTTTCATCCATGATGACATGGGCAACATAATGAGCTAGTCCATTAGATTTAATATCATACTGTCACCATTCTATTTACTTGCTGCAACCGAGTAAGCTCATTATCCTTTTATTTTGTCAATTTTGTAAAGAAGTACTTCACTAAGAATACCTTCAAAAACAAGCTCTATAAAATTTGCTTGTTTTCCAACACCAAAATCCTCTTTTTTTTGAAATAAAGATGGTCCACCTGCCGTCAAGTTTGTAGGAGGCAAATTTCAAATTTTGTTTTTTTAGGCAGTCAATCACTTTGAAGACCTTCTTGATCTTTTGGATCAATATCTCCACCCTTGTCGAAGTTGGATTATGTAAAATCTTTGATACTTGCTTATTCGTAAAACGATTGTACGCCACCAATGTAACCTCTGGATTGACTATTGGTGGTTCTAAATTTTGCTATTTTTGGGTCATTCTGTCCACCACATTAGCTATTCTAGTTATAATTATGATGTACTTTTCCTTTCGATCAGGGAGTGAACTTGTTCCTCCTTGTCCAACTGATATTTTTAAACATATTACATGGTAATTTGACCAATTTAAATCCTTAAATTAAATAAAATACTTTTATTATTACTTTCTTTGATACCGATTTGTCAAATCCCTGAACCCTAAATCAAAATATTAAAATAATTTTTTATTAATTTATAATTATCTTAATTTAATTTTAAATTAAAACCCAAAATCTCAATTGTTTATTCAGACGATTATAACTTTAAATGACACCAAACACGAACCTACATCAAAAAGTATTACAGACCGAAAAATTAATGTAATAATTATTTAATCACAAGACCTAAAATCCATACTCAAAAGTGGTGCTAAATATTGACAATTAAATTAGTCTCAAATTATAAGTAAGGAGTAAGTGCCTTTTCTACAATCAGAAATCAAACTAAAGTTTTAAAATATAAAATAATTTAATCATTTTCAACATCAATAACTCATATCCGGTCACAACAAAATAAAAAAATATCAAAATCTAACAATTGAAAGTTACAATTCTGAACCAATAATGTATATAAAAATATTAAATTATTTCAACACCTAAAAACTAATTAAACAAATAGCCTTCTTTTGATTGCAATCTCCTACAAATTAATTTGAGCCCTCAAATTTAAAAGATTTGCAAAAATAGAGAAAAAAATGAGACTAACACTTAACAAAGTATATATATTTTATATGTGATATATACCGAATGAATATGTTAAGGATAATATAATGATAAAAAATTCAGAATGTTGATAACATTAATATCTAAATAAATTTGTGAATACCATCTAATCATAATCAAGTACACAAAAATAATATAAATGTCAAAATCATACTAATATATAAATGACTAATGATTGGTAATACTGTCATAAAAAAAGAGTAAATATCAAAATTTAGGTTATGATTATTTTCACATAGTCAAAAGTCATATGTTATTATATATAACTCGTAGTTGAATTAACAGTATATTATTCTCTATAGTTGAAGTCAAACACTGCTATTCTGATTCATGGATATTAGGTTTGAACTTTATTTTACTAATAATATATTAGTATATATTTAAATATATTTTATCAATTCTCAATTATGGTCATTATTTGATCAATTTAAAAACTTTACTGGAATACAAATATATTATTATTATTTTTATATTAGAGAAAATGATTTCTTTTATCAAAACTAATGAAAACTTTTACTTTAATTTTTTTCTCAAAAATATAACATGTTGTAAAAATAATAAAAATGCAGGAACTTTAATGAACAATTTAGAAATATGCATAAACTTATATGAGCAAATATACAACATGTAGAATCATTAATACTGAGATTTTAAAAATTTAACATAGTTTATATAATTTTATTAATTTCTTTGAAATGTAATAGATGCATAAATAATTATGTGAAAATTTATGAGTTGTAGAGGCATATATATTGGAGACATGTGAGAATATTTAAATAGATATTTAGTACTTGAATATGATTTGTATGAATTAAAGACGTGCATTTTATAAGCTTTCATAAAATATGAGTAGAATTTTATATATGTAAAGTTTAAAATAATTTAGATATGAAATTAACGCATATATAAGTATTTAAAATAGAAAATACTCAAGAATTACAAAAAAGATTAGTAGTGCTGCATCCTCGGATCCTAACTTTGATAAGAACGAGAATCAAACAATAACACTGAACAGTATGTATGCGAAAGGAAAAGAGAGAGAAAATATGACACATAAGATTTTTACATTGAATGTTTCCTACTGAATGAAAAAAAGTTATGAGACTTTGGTCCGAGAATTGTTCCACTATGCGCGAGTACAAGTACAGTAGGTTGAGGACTAAGTGTATGATAACTCTTAGGAGTTACTCTTACAATACAAGCCCTCCCTTTCTCTCTCTATACAGTGTGATTTTTTTACCTTTTCTCTCTCTTAGTTCGTAAATACAACAGTTCAGGGTCTCAAATTTCCGATTCTTTGATAGGTACAAAATGAACGCTTATATAGTAGTTGAAATCCTATGCATGGATTTGCCACGTGGAGGTTGGCGTGTGCAGAAAGCTCTGCTACCAACTCTGCAAATTCAGTTTACCGTGTAAGAAAGATTGCCTGCATATGGACTGACTCTGTGAGATGTCACATCATGTGTGCGTCGAAAGCCGTAATTCTTTGTGCAGGTTGCATGTTATAGGATGCACGTGCCTTTAAGGACGTTATCTCTGAGTTGGCATCATCGTCCGCCCTGAGTGTCCTTCCTGTGACACGTCCCCAAGCCCTTGGGTAACCACACTAGCCTCTTGGGCTGCGTGGGATTTTTGGGCCATTCAGGGACGTGAACCTATTTTTTAAAAACGGGTTTTATTCTTGGCTCTTGGGTATCCACCACTCATCACTGAGGACGAGGTATTGCCTGAGGATGCGGACGAAGCTAAGAAAGTAAAAAAGACAGGCGGGTGGTACACCATTATGGATGACTGACTGTATAGATGAGGCTTATTTGCCCCTACCTACGGTGCCTCTCTCCTGAAGTGGCAGATTATGCCCTTGGAGAAGTGCACTTGGAAATTTATGGATCCCACATTAAAGGTAAGAACCTCACATTTAAACTCATGAGACAATGATACTATTGGCTGACCATGAAGTATGACACCATAGACTTTATACGAAAATGTAAAAATTGTCAAATCCATGGCAACCTCACCGACCAGCTACACTCGGAGTTCAAAGCCTTACAATCACCTTGGTCGTTTGCACAATGGGGGTTTGACATTCTTCGTCCACTATCCACAGTATCTAGGTAGAGGAAATTCTCGATAGTAGGGATCGATTAGTTCACAAAGTAGATAGAGGCCAAGCCACTGGAACGCATCACGGAGTAGAACTTCATGGATTTCATTTGACAGAGTATAGTGTGTAGGTTTGGGATTCCAGAATGCATCATGACTGACAATGGAACACAATTCTCTGGAAAAAAGGTTCACCAAGAATTGCACCAAATTAAGAATATGGCTGGTGTATACGCCCGCTGCATACCCGTAGTGCAGCAGATAAGTGAAGGTCACGAACCGAAACATAGTACACAGACTGATGACGAAGTTGGAGCACACTCGAGGCTCCTGCGTTGACGAGCTTTCCTCCGTCCTATGGTTTTACAGGGCGACTCCAAGGGAGCCAAACGAGAAACTCCTTTCAGCCTATGTTACGGGGTCGAGGTTGGCATCCCAGTAGAAATCGGGCTGTCAAACCTTCGAGTGAAAAGTTTAAATCCACTCAATGATGTACAGAAACTCTGGGAGAACCTTGACGTACTTGAGGGAGTCTAAGACGCAGCAAGACTGCGGATAATGGCTTACTAGTAGAGGGTTTCCCGGTATTACAATAAGAAGGTGAAGGCGCATCAGTTCAAAATAGGAGACTTAGTGCTAAGAAGCATTGAGGCAATTGATAAAAATACCAGTCGAAACCACCTCTGTCTGAATTGGGAGGGGCCATTCCTGGTCTTGGCCATCTTCCAAAACGGGGCGTACAAGCTATGCACCCTTTAGGAAAGGCTTGTCCTACGGACATGAAATTTTGCTCACATCAAAAAATATTATCAATAAAGTTATACAATACACATGTATAATAATTGCATCACCTCATATGCTTAATTCATATTTTGTTAATAAAATAACAGTTTCTACTTAATTATTGTTTTGCATTCAATTGAGTGTTTGCATACCATCTCATGAAGTAATAAGTCCTAGGCTGCCCTTAAGTCAAGTGGATATGATTCCTTTCATTTGTTACTAAGACTCGGTTCCATCCAAGCGGCCCAAGAGGTCGAACTAAAACTCGGTTCCATACCGAGCGGCTCAAGAGGTCAAACTAAAACTCGATTCCATGTTAAGTGGTCCAAGAGGTCAAACTAAAACTAGGTTTCATATTGAGCAGCTCAAGAGGTCGAATTAAAACTTGGCAGTGCCAAGCAACCTTCAAGAGGTTTGACTAAAACTCAGGGGTTTAAATAACTGGGATGCGAAGACCTTTGTGGTAACATCATCAGCCTAAGATGGTCTAAATGTTCGGACGCTCGGTTCAAAAGGGACAAGGTTTCCTAAGAGTCCAAGTCCAGAAAAAGAACCATATTAGACGATTTGGAGAAAGATTGTAACAGAAAAGTAAATTTTATTCACACTTTAAATGTACAGTATATAATGTACATAAAGAATATATAAATACAACTCTACAACTCAGCTAAATCTACAATCAATCCTTAGAAGGTCTCGGCTGAGGAGAAGTTCCCTACTGTTGCGGATGTCCCTATAGTCCGAGAGGCTCCGCTTGCTCCGAGGATCTCGGCTGCCCAGGAGTTTCGGAACAGCTTGATGGTCTAGGCTTGGAAGGGCTGGGAAACCAACTTCTTCCTGGGAGACCATATATGTCATCTGAGCATGTAGCGCCAACATTTTGACGATCAAACACGATCGTGGTGAATTGTGGGTGCAGCAACTTCATCATCCGACGACACAAGTTGATGCCGTCCCAATACTTAGCCTCCAAAATTAGTGCTATATCTGCGACCCTTATCGAAGTCCTCAACACCTTCTCTAGCTGGAAGTTCCTATCCGAGAGAAGACTATACTGAACCTGCTAGATTTTCAATGTATCCTCGAGGGAAACAATCTTCATCTTGGCATCAGCAAGCTCAGCCTCCAAGCATTTGTTGGCCTCTCCAGTGGCCTTGAGGGACTCTAGGTCAGAGCAAGCCTGGGCAACACCACTTATCAGCTGACAAAGGTTTCTGGCCAACTCATGAAATTGTAAAGGAAAAGCAAAAAGTTTAAGGGAGCATGGAAGGATACCTGAGAGATGAGAGAGCACTAGCTGAGCTCTCCTGTCTAGGGGCCTCGGACTCCTGTAGCTTAGCAGTAGGCACCATAGAAACCTCAACCCTTGTCTTGGATATTCTCCGATATTCTCTATCTTCATTAATAAAGAATCTTGGAACTTCTTTAAAGGTGGGAGGAGGCTCCACCAAGGTAACTCCATGTCTCAATGCCTTTCTGTCCTCTGCATGGAGGTTTTTCATGGCATCTGCAATGTCAAAACCTCTAGTAATCTTAGCTTCTCAAATGTGATTGGTAGTGATTTTGACAGTCCTTTTTTTAT
>JAOVVI020006373.1:3188-15674 GCA_028571085.2 Nepenthes alata | reverse complement strand
GTTCTCTGCTTTTACTATACCCAAACAATATGCAGAAATATCCCGACTTACTTTGTTTATATTTTGCTTTGCTTTAAGAAGCATGTATTGTGCATTAGATGAATTAAAGTCTTCTAAAAATAATAAACTAATACATTTTGTAGAGACATAAAATTAGTATATACCCAAGACTTTAGGGTAATTTTTTAGTGATAAATCTTATCTATTCATTGTAATGCATTAAGATTTTATCCACTATATAGTCTATTTGATCAAGAAGTTGCCCTATTTGATTTTTGATTTACTTTTCTGTCTAAGAGATTTAGGAGATTCTGTCTTACCTCTTAGGATACTCTTCCTAACTTTTTTCTAACAAGCATAAATAAATATTAAATTAAATTTTAACACAATTAATTCAAATTATTCAAATATGTGTTGGGATTTGACACCCGAATTCAACCAATCCAGTGTAGCAAAAAATCTGAACCCCCTATCATCATCAGCCACCAATTTAGTAGGAATAATGATCAAAAGATGTATAATATTTTTTTACATTGAACCCCTTATCAACTAAGAAAAAAAATTACGGGATTAATTTTAAAAAATATTTACTATATAAAATCGGTTATAAAAACTCTGATACATAATACAAGCAACCTGCATTGGCTACACAAGCCTCTGACGAACAGACAATAAGAAAAATAATCACTAAGAGTAAGAAAATTCGCATTCCCTTTTATCTCACTATTTTTCTCATCTCCTTCTTCTCACTGTGGTGGTACTCTCTGCGCACAAACATTTTATAAGTGCGGTGAAACGGTAGCCTCCATTTTACCCCCGCACATATGCGGCTCGACGCACAGCGCCCTTGGTTCTGTCTTACACACCAACACAACCCTTAGTGTGTAGCACTAAGGTTCTTGGCGATTTTTCACGCTCCAAATTGAAGCTCTTGGTGCGCTTTTATAATGACTCGGCTCCATCAAATCCCTTCTGCTCAACTGGTCATCTTGCTGATGATTGGTCACGTCGTCGCTGTCATTTCTGTGCCTTCATCAGTTCCTGAGCATCTTACAGACTGTGCATGCTCTACACTGTTCAGAAGGCGTACCCTGTAAAAGCCTGTCACCAACTCTTGATTTTCAACTGTCCACAATGTCATCTTTCCACAGTGTCCTCGGCCTTTACTGCATAAAGTCCTCGGGCCTTATATCCGTAAAGTCCTCGGCCCATTGCTGCAGCGAGTCCTCGGGCATTTCTATACCGGTAAAATTTGCGCCTTCCTTTTTGCCCCCTTGGCGGGTCAAATCTTTGACCGGTCATGTTCCCAAAGAGCTTCCGCGTGCCACCTCTGTCCTATCAACACATTGACCTGTCAATTACCACCGCATTGACTGGCACTTTTATACCAAAGGTTTCCGCACAGCTTCAGCTGTCTGCCTCCTTCAGTTAGTCAACTCCATTGACCAGCACTTTGCCATACCAATCTTTTTCGAATTTCTACTACGATAAATGTATTTCATCATTTACTCTCCGAAAATCTTTCGATGACAAACTAATTTCTTGTATTATCTACAAAAGACCGATCAAATCCAATAATATGAAAGTATAATGATGAAATATTATTACATTTAAAATTATAATTTACTTTGACATGATTATTATATGAAGAATAATTAGTGATCAACTCGAGATGTTCAATACCCATCATCCAAATGAGGCACTACGGTCCTTTTTTAATTTTCTTTTACTTTCTTTTTGGAGGTGGGGTCAGCGCATTAGGCAGGTTGCTTTTTTTTTTCAATATTTTAATTATTTTAAATAAACTTATAATTTATTACTTTTTCCGAAATACTTTTTATATTTTTGAATTAGAATTTATTAAAATATATTTGAACAGCTTATAAAGAGTTATTATCATTTACGGGAAGTCCTTTTTCACTTAAAAAAAAACAGATTTAATTTTCCTACTTAAAAAAAATGGTTTTTAGTAAAAGAAAAACTATTTTAAAGATGATTTGTTTTGTCCTCTCCAAGCTAGTTTCATATGAAATAGAACTATTATTTTTCTCAATTTTCGTAGTCATTTCTGCCACGTAGAACTCGTAAAGAATGTCTTAATCACAATTTAGAAATATCTTTTAATGTCATAATATCTATCCATCAATTATTATCTAAATCCATTAATAATTATAGATAAAAGACTAAGTTTTGTACGAGTAGATGAGACAACAAGTTATTAAGAGTAATGGGGACGTCAGTAGTAGACCGGCCAAAAAGAGGTAAGAGGCCCATAATTGATAACGACTCATTTATACATGGGACAGTTAACCCTACCGCTGACCGGAGGAGTGCAACAAGTTGGCCGGTCGCAGCCCAAAATAATCACAACCCAAATCGAAATCAGCCCACAGGCACCTTCCGAAATCTCAACGGTCGTCTGTCCTAATTCTCCACATCTCCAAGAAAAACAATATCCACTATAATAGCAATCTCTCAGAATGAGAGCGTATCATAAGAGGAATGTACACGAATCAGCGTGCGATCTGTAAACGGAGTCCTAATAGACGTTGTGCGCGGTATCTCTACAGAAGAAAAGGAATCCTCATTACTGACCGTTGCAGCCTAGAATGGCATCCACGCCCATGTCAGGGAAGGCAACGATCTCCACGGTAGGCGGGCATCATGCCTTGCTACCTAAGGAAAGTAGTGGGAGCCCATGACTATAAAAGTTAATGAAGACTGACTCCACAGGTATGCTCTCTTGACTACTAAATGCCCTCTAGTGTACTCAAGCTTGTAGAAACTCTCTATGCTTTTAAACTTTTCAATCCTCTCTCATTTCCACTTTGCTAATAGTCCCCTATTGACGGATGAATACTAGAATCCGACGGTCAGCTTGACCCAAACCCGTTCAAAATTTGGATCCATGACACATAATTGGCGCCATTGTGGGAACGCCAACTAAAATCTGATCAACTACATCTTTCAAATCAACATCATCCAATGAAATGGTGAATACCATGGCTCAAGCTAGCATTCCCACTAGAGATGCTGCCTCCCCTAATCATGACCACTCAACTAGTAGTCGGATAGGAAAGCAGCCTACCCTAATTTTCCTGGCTATGGTGGAGCATATGAACAAAATGTCTCAGATGCTCCAAATGCTTTATGCATGCTAGGGTAAGAAGAAGCAGGGAGCTCAGTCCTCAACTCCCATTTCGGCCTCCACGCGAGGAGGCTAGAGGGAGAAGAGGTTGACCAAAAAGAATTCAAAGTCTGGCAACTTTCACATTCTGGTGGCCTCCAACGCCTAAAGCCATTCAAGGCTTAAGGGGCGCTTGGGCTGTGGGACTCCAGATGAGAGTCCCGAAAGAAGAAATCCCTGGTACTCCCTGGACAAGCAAAGGCCTCACACACATGAGGGAGCTTCCCGGATAGTCCAATCCACAAGCAGTAGCAGCCGGCTGATGACGTACCGCACCGTAGAAAGAACGGGGTTGAGAACTTACCTCATTCTAAGAGATCTGAAAACTCCTTCCAAGTGGGGGAAAAGGTCAAGAAGATCTAGAATCGCATGTTCAAAGACGACGATGAGCACAGCGCCGATCTAAAGAGGTCTCTCTTCACCATGGAGATCCAAACTCGACCAATGCCGGCCAAGCTCAAGATATTGGTCCTGGATTCCTATGATGGGAGCACTGATCCCAAGGACCACTTGGTTCACTTCTACACGCATTTAAGCTTCCAGGTCCTAGAGGAGGCTACAATGTACCAATGTTTCTCCCTCACATTGAAGAGGGACGCCCAGATCTAGTTCCATCGGCTTTCTTCAAACTCAATTAAGAGTTTTTAGGATCTCACCGATCTCTTCCTGTGCTAGTACGCTTCCAACCATCGAGAAGAAAAACATCCATGGCATCTCGCCCACATCAAGTTGAAGTAGGGTGAAAACTCAAGAAAGTTCCCGGAGCGGTTCGCAGTAGAAGCTAGAAGAATCCCTAAACTCATCGAAGAGATGAAGCTTGGCGGCTTTGTCTTTGTGTTAGAGCCGGGTGACTTCTTCAAGAACCTGGCCTACAAAAATCCACTGACTTTTCAGAAAGCGGAGGCCATGACCCTGACATACGTGGTCGCACAGGAGGCAAATGAGGCAAAGCGTCTAGATAGGACCGGCCAGCCGCGCACTTCCCCAGTCAAGCGAAAGAGGAAGAACGAGGACGTGACAACCCCCGAAGGAAGCAACTCAGGACCAAGCCACCAATCCGAAATGAGTACAGGCTCATCAACCTGACCCCGCTGAACGACACACGGGCCAATGTCCTTATACAGATATGTGGGGAAAGTTTGTTAAGTGGCCAAAGCCATTGAAGAACATGGAGGAAGGAGATTCAACGAAGTACTACAATTTCTATTGATCTTCGGGGCACACCACAGAAGAATGCAAGACGCTCCAACAGGAGATTGGGGAGCTAATTCGAAGGGGTCATCTCACTAGGCTCCTGAGGAACCCTGGACAGAGTTTCGATGCTTCAGGTGGGAAGGGTCCGATCAACCCAAACTGCGAAATCGGATTACAATCAATGTGGTCAACATGGTGACCAGCAGATTTTCCAAGGCCCACCACACAGATCACCAAGAGAGGCGAGTTGGGCGCAAGAAGCAAAGGGTGGAGAAAAATGTCATTAGTTTTAGTGGTAACGACGTCAAACATAATTTTTTGACATACTGATCACCTGGTTATATCTGCACTCGTTTCAGATGATACCATTGACTATCAACTGAAATGAATTTTTATCAATAATAAAAGTTTAAGGGATTTACTTTACCATGATACATTCTTTAAACTAGGGCTCAGAAAAAAATCAACTTAAACCAGTTGAAGGATCACTGTATGGCCTAGATAACAAACCAGTAACCATCTAATAGACAATATAGTTAGAAGTCACCCTGGACACGTACCCAAAGATGGCGAGGTAGACACTCACCTTCCTAATTGTTGACCTGCCCTCTATATACAACGTCATCCTACCCCCGACCATACCTAGCAGCGTTCAAGGCCATCACCTCAATACCGCACTTGAAAATAAAATTTCTAATAGCATGCGGATTGGTGAAGTGATGGGTGACCACATGACTGGACGGACGTACTACATATCACAGATAGCCCCAAGCGATGACAAAAGACCCACAGAAGGTTTGGACCATCGAGACAAAGAAACCCTACAGTAGGCACAGTTTGGGAAAGCCATCGACGTCGTACCGCTAAGATGCCCGCTGGCATGCCAGGGATTCTGGCTGGAATAATGGTCCACCAATTAGATCTCGATCTCAACCGTAAGCCTATCAGGTAGAAGCAAATAAATCACTCCCTCGAACAGCTTATAGCCATCCGAGAAGAGGTGAAGAAGCTCCTAGATGTCGTGTTCATCAGAGAAGCCCAATATTCGGATTGGCTCTCCAACGTTGCCCTGGTTAAGAAAATTAGTAAGAAATGACGGATTTGCGTCGACTTTACCAATGTAAACAAAGCAAGCCTAAGGAATTACGTCCCTTTGCACAGCATTGAGTTGCTGGTAAATTCCACTTCTATGCATGAGCTGCTGCGTTTTCTAGATGCGTACTTGGATTACAACCAGATCTGAATAAGCCCAGAGGATGATGAGCACATCTCATTCATAATCGATCAAAGCATCTACTGCTACAAGGTCATACCTTTCGATCTAAAGAATGAGGATGCAACTTACCAAAGGCTCATGAATAAAATATTTAAAAAGCAGATTAGCCGCAATATGGAGGTGTATGAAGATGGCATGCTCGTCAAGAGCAATACCAACAGTGACCATATTCGTGATCTGCTAGATCTTTTGAGGTACTCTGTGCATACCAGATGAAGTTAAACCCATCAAAGTGTGTCCCATCTACTGCGCCTTCATTTTCTAAAACTTTTTGGGTGCTTCTACTTGTTCTCAAGAAATTCTTAGGTTTTCTTGTCTCACGGTGAGGAATCAAAGAAAAACCAAATAAGATCAAGGACCTCATAGGAATGTAGCCACCACGGAGTGTCAAGGATATCCAGAGGCTAACCGGAGGAATGGCATCACTCTCCCACTTCTTGGTTAATTCGGGAAACAAGTTTTAGTCTTTCTTCAAGTCTCTGAGGGGGACAATGGCAAACGGATTTCAGTGGACGGCAGAGTACCAGGCCGCCTTCGATGAGCTGAAGTAGTACTTGACTAGTCCGCCATTGCTGACATCACCGAGAGACAGAGAAGATCTGTACCTCTACATGGCGGTATTAGAAGCAGCTCTTAGCTCTATTATAATACTCCTGGATTCTGATGCACAGTGGCTAGTCTACTATATTAGCAAAACGTTGACCGGTATAGAGACACACTACCAACGCGCTAAGAAGCTCACTCTGGCACTCATCTTCTCGGCCCAAAAGTTGCGACCCTATTTCCAAGCTTATCGTGTGGTCATCCTGACTGACCAGCCGTTGAAGGGCATCTTTCAGAAACCTGATGTTTTTGGATGACTGGTTAAATAGGCCATCGAATTAGGAGAGTTTGACATTAAATTTTGGCCTTGGACAACCATCAATGGGCCAGCCCTGGCCAATCATCGTTAAGACCACGACCCCGGTCATCGATGAGCACCACACTAAGGATACAGATCACCACCCAGATATGCCAGATGGGTCCTTAATATGGATGGTTCATCTACCATCTCAAGTAGTGGTGTTGAAGTGGTCTTAAAGACTCTAGACAAGTTTGAGGTGAAGTACTTCCTAAATCTTGATTTTTCGGCCACGAATAATGATTCTGAGTATGAAGCCCCATTAGATGGATTGCGACTAGCCAAAGAGTGTTATGCTAAGAATCTGACCATTTACAACAACTTAAAGCTAGTCATCAACCAGATTAACGGGAGTTTCGAGGCTTCCAACCCTCTCTTTGATAAATATCTAGTTAACGTGAAGGACACGACCTAGAGATTTGACAGGCTAGACCTAATCTATGTCCCCATAACTAAAAATTGGAAGGCTGACTAGCTCACTAGGGCAGTAGCAGCTAAGAATCCAAAGCAGTACTCGAGAGATATAAGAAAAATTTTAAGCACTCCCAACATAGAGGAACAAGAAGTGATACAAGTCTCTAACAGTGAAAACTAGATGACGCTATACTGGAGGTATCTAGTGGATGGTACACTGTCAAAATGCATGGACGAGGCTAAGTGGATCAAAATGACTGCTAGCTGGTACACCATAGTCGATGAAAGGTTATATCGTCAATATACTCGACTCCGTACCTCCGATGTCTTACCCCTGAGGAGGCTCACTAGCCTTAAGTGAAGTCCACCTCAGGATATATGGATCACATATTGGTAGAAAAAATCTGGCATTTAAACTTATGCGCATGGATATTACTAGCCAATGATAAAGAACGATGCCTTGGAATTTGTAAAGAGGTGTAAGAATTATTTACTCCATCGCAACATTCACCACCAGCCGTCCAAGGAGCTGAGATCCCTCTAAGCACCTTGGCCTTTTGTGCAATGAAGCTTGATATTCTCAGACCGTTTTCTATTACAACTCGGCAAAGAAAACTCATCATTACGGGCATTGACTACTTCACTAAATGTGTTAAACAAGCCTCGTTGGCCAAGATCACCGTGCACAATGCCATAAAATTTGTTTGCTAGAGCATAGTAAGCAAATTTGGCATTCTCGAGGTCATTGTGATTGAGAATGGAATCCAATTTTTGAAAAAGTACTTAACTAAGTATTACACCAGCCTATATATCATATTGGTCCACACTTCGGTAATGTATCCGTAGGCAAATGTACAAGTGGAAGTCACCAATCAGATGCTACTGCACGGTCTAAAGATCAAGTTTGAGGACACAGGAAGCTCCTAAATCGACGAACTGTATTCTGTGCTTTGGTCATACTGGATGACTTCTAAGCAACCAACTCGTGAGATTGGTTGTGATATCGGTTGAGATCGGTCTCCCAATTCTTAGGGTCAAAGCCTTCAATCCACTGGACAGCTCCTAAAAGATTAGGTAACACCTAGACTTGTTGAAGAAAACCTGGGATTCAACCGAGATATGCACGGCCTCCTACCAATAACGAATCACTTGTTATTACAACAAAAAAGTAAAAGTATGGCAATTTAAAGTTGGAGACCTGATCTTGCAAAATATAGAGGCTAGGGACAAAACAGCCAATCGGAATAAGCTTTACCCGAATTGAGAAGGCCGTTCCTTGTCTCATCCGCTCTGCAGAATTGAGCATATAAACTTCGAACCCAAGACAGCAAATTGGTCTCGCGAACATGGAACGTGGTTCGCCTAAAGTACTACTACCAATAAAGGCCCAAGTAGGTCATTTGTGTGATCTGAAGCGTGCTTGTAATATACCCAGTGTTTATAAAAGATATTCTTTTCCCTTTTCATTTGCATAGTGTTCTCTACTTCTTCTTTTTTCTTTTTGTTTCCATATGAATGCTTGCAGGTTGCATGAAAAATAGATGACCTAGATTGTCCCTAAATCGGACAGATTTTTACTCGCTTGTATTTAAACCTTAGTCATCCAAATGGCCCATCAATGACTGGCTTAAACCTTGGCCATCCAAGCTCTAATATCCCAATTGTTTTTTAATTTAATTAAAATTATTTATTATTTTTGGTAATTTAAACGTGATAAAAATTAATTAAATATTATAAAATTTTGGAGGATATTTGAATCAATTATGCCGACGCCCGAAATTCACTCGTACAATTATCCGAGTATCGATTTGGATTTTAAAATAAAAAAAGGAATACATATATGTATTATATAATAATAATAATAATAATAACAACAAGTAGAAGGAATAGGGGGATCGGGTAAGTCGAAGAGAGAGAGAGGGTTAGGGTTAGAGCACCGCTGAGCTGTGCGGTGGGGGAGGGCTTCACCGGGAAAGGCGGTGGCCGCGATGGGTGGTGGAAGCGGGCAACACGCAGGCAAGACAGCGGCGATCGCGGGTGCAGTAGTGCGCAGCGGATAGCCCATGCAAGAGGGAGAAGCCGCCCGAAGATGAAGTGGAGGAAATGGTGGCTTTCAGGTTCGATTCTAACTTCGAGCTAGTTGGGAAGTTATAAACGGGGTCGAGATAAGTGAACTCATACCCTCTTTGTTCTCTTTGTCAATTTTTATTCGTTTTCTCTTGGGTATTTTCATTCCAATATCCACCCAAATCATATAAATTATGGAACCCATGACTCTTACATAGATTATTTATGGTTTGATATTCGTTTCCCCCATATTTCGCACAGATTTTGCTTTAACGAAACCCTAGACCCGCACCCAGCTCATGTACCCATTCCAATTCATACTCTATATATGATTTGTCCTTAATTATCATTTACCCATGTCCTAAATATATATATATTCATCGGTTATGTATTCGATTTTTCAAGTATTGACCCATTTGGTACGTCGGGAAACTCTAACTATTCATCCTAGACAACAAGGAATTTTGCATGATTTCACCTTATTTAATTGTTATGCAAGCTATGTTTATTTGCATATGTTCAATTATATACTTCTAAAAAATATGTTTGTGGAGGAAATATTATCCGGAAACCTCTAAAGTTATAATTGTCTATCAATGGTAAGAACTTCTATTTTTTCCTATGCTGATGATATTCGTGCATATAAATTACGTAATGAGAAGACTTAAATGTGAAAGAAAGATAAAAATCATGCAATTATTCAGAGAAAATTTTATAATTTGTTATATAATTGATTTGTTCTTTCGAATGAAGAAATTTACTAAAGAAGTTTGGTGGACCTTCCCTCAAAGAATAAGAAATTATAAAACTAGAACCACAAATTTATGTTACGAATGGTAATATTCTTTAACATGCCATTAGTATTACAATAAAAACTCAAGGATTATCCCAGTCGCGTATTATTGTAGGTGATACTCTTGACAAGCCTTAGAATATTACTGTGAAAGGACAAAGAACAGCCTCTTAGCCCCGAGAGACATGGGGGCATATTGTTATTGGTCCGTCTACAGGCATGATATGCAGATGGCCTCCCCTCTAGGTCTAAAATAAGAGCTCACAACCTTAAATTATGTGGGATATAACAATCATTTTCTCGTTCTCCCACACCTTTAGCTAATAAGGCATACTAGTCATGATTGTAAAAATGAGTAATTATGTATGATTTACATTTCAAAGAGAAGAATGATAAAACATGAGAAGTCATCTGTATTCTAAAAGTACATTCGATCATGCTTTATATGTATGCATCCTCATTGTGCTCATATATCTTTATTTTACTTTATTTTGCATATCTTGTTATCGTCTTTGATTATGTATTTATTGAGTATTTGGCTCGTCCTTACTGTCTTTCCTTACCTCCAAATTAGTACAGGCCTATTATACCAAATGGGATAGTGTGGAGACTAGAAGTTGACTAGGCATGGAACTCAAAGGATCGGCACGAATATTTATATTTTGTATACATTATGGAAAAATATATGTATTTATATTTTCAGTTAGACTAGTTAATAAATATTATATATATATATAGCTAATGATTAGATAATTCAATTTTTGTTGTGTTTGGATATATATATACTTCTGCAGGTTATTATGATTTGTAATAGTGGCATCTCTCTTTGGCCAATATTGTGTTTAGATATATAGCATTGGAGCCGCAAAGAATATGTGATAAATTAGACCCTTGTGGTTTTGTGTGATTTGTTGTATGTTATCAGATGTTGGAGTCGTTTGAATGTATTTTGTGTATCATACAAGAGATCATACAGGTTGTTGTATCATCTTGGTGACCGTATTACAAACGAAAGTCTATCATATTTTTGACAGAAAATATTATCTGTCACACAAGCGGCCCATAAGCTGTAGAATTAAACTTTGGCCCCATGCCAAGCAGCCCGTAAGCAGTCGAATCAAACATTGATTTCATCCCAAGTGGCCAATTCGCGGTCTAATATAAAACCTTATGGGACTTAAATGGCACACGTGATAACCTCCTCCAGCAGTAGATAGCGCAGTAAGTGTATGACAATCGTTAAATTGAGGCAAAGTGTTAAAGAACAAATGCTCCGACAGAAGGCTGGCCACCTAGAATCATAACATGGGCAGTGCCTTACAATATGGAAGTTCAATTCTCAAGTAAAAAGTGTGCTCGTATATAAAAATGACTTGATACAGCATCAAGACTCATCCTGATGTCTCCTTGAAGACTAAGGGTCCATCTAAAAGCATGACACTCATCTCCAAGCAGCCAGACTATGACAATCAATGTTATGAGATGGCCGGCCAAAGGCCACGCAACAAATTAGCTGACCGGAAAAAAGCAAGAGAAGGAGAAAAAAGAGGAAAAAGACAAAGGCATGGAAACTAAAGCATTAACGAAATAGACTTCTCATTAACATATTCAATATATAACAACAGTTACAATGAGGAAACAAAAACCAGAATACAAAACTCCTAACTAGGGGGAAGAGCTCCCATGAGGACGTGAGAGGGGCCCTTGTGCACCCCGAGAGAAGTCAACCAGGTCACCACGTTGTTGAGCATCATGGTTTGTAGGTTCAAGGATGCCAATGGGAAAGTCTAGATCCACAACCTTGACAATCCGGTGACAGATATTGATGCCTTCCCAGTGCTTGGGCCACAATGCTTGGCTGACCTCCTCAAGGCACATATTAATGGACAACTCATTCTTTAACGAGACTATTTTCACCCAAAGCTCATCCACGAGCCTCTCCACCCAGACCACCCTCTCTTCCAATCCGGTCGGGTGCGCTCTCGGCTCAGACAGCTCCAATTGGAGTGCAGCCTTCTCCTCCCATTACTGTTGAAATTGAGAGCTCAGCTAGCTCAGCTGCTCCCCTAACTGGAGAATCTCCTTCTTCTGATCTTCAATCACCACCTCCCTCTGGCGCAATCCTTTCAGCACCGTGCCTACTACCTTATCTTGCTGCAACAAATAAAAGAAAAATTAGGCTACAATGGCGAATACAAAAGAGAAGGGAGAACTCCGAAGGAATTATCACGAAGACTTTGTGCTTCTTCCTTCTTGATGGCCTTTGCGACTCAGGACATGAGGGTGGGAGACTTGGAGTGGCAGCCTCCTGAGCCCGCTCCACAGTGGCTTCGTTGGTAAACTCCTTCGGCAAGATGGCCAAGAGAGTTGAAGCGGCAGCTTCCTGTGCCAACTCCGCAATAACCTCAACCGTCTCAACAAGCTCTCTGACAGCCAACTGCTCCAGCTCGACAGGTAGCTTGGCGGCTGGCTCCTCCAATCCGGTAACTTCAAGCGCCAGCTCCACTAGCACCGCTTGCATCACCAAGTAGCCTGGCAGTGATGCCTCAGTGCCACCGGCTCAATGATGCCTCAATGCCACTGGCTCCCATGGTGGCTCTCTCGATAGCCTGAAAATCTACCGAAGAAGCCTCAACCCCAGAGCGCTCTCCAAC